>JANIJG010002779.1:0-25492 GCA_024611175.1 Megaceryle torquata | reverse complement strand
AAAACAAATTTAAAAACAAGATAAATGTAAAATTAAAAAAAAAAACCATAACAACAAAAGGCCCAAGCCCCCTTAAACAACCCCCCCCCCCCCCCCCCCATAAATAGTTACCCCAAACACAAGATAATTCATTTAAGGTAGAATTATTGTTTGCACAGATATGGTGGCACACAAATAATTAAACTCCGGTTACCTCTGGGGGGCAGGGAAGGTCAAGTAACTATTTACTAATCACATCTCAGCGTCTACATGGACTTCTCGTTTTGAAAAGTTCAAAGTCATAGAGAAACCTGTGAAGTTGACTGTTTTTTACTTGACCCGGGTATCTGGCCATCTGAGAGCCAGCCTTACTTCCCTAATCCCTGCCCACAGCGGCGTGACCTCCAGCTGAGATCTCGTCCTTCGAGCACCCCGGGTTGGCACCCAGATGTGCACACCCGCGGTAAGTCAGACTGACTGACTGTCTGTCTGACCGACCGACGCCTCCCGCTGCCGCCGGGGAAGCTGCAGACCCCCACGCGTGGAGCTTCGCAACACAAGACGCGGCCCCCTAGACCCACGCCGGCCCCCCGCAGGCGCCCTGCCCTAGGGCCTTCCCCGCCCGTGGGCGCCGCCGGTGCTGTCGGCCGCCCGGCGGAGCGGGCGAGGGGCACCTGGAGAGAGGCCGCATGTTGTGGCGCCGCAGAGCCTCCTCCTCATAGCTCAGAAGCTTCAGCTTGTCCAGCAGCTCCTCCATCAGCACAAACACGTGATAGGCCGCGCCCGGGCCCAGCTCCGCCGCCACCGCAGCCCCCTCCTCATGACGGACCCCGCCGCCCCCCACAGCCTCCTCCGCCATCTTGGAGCCTCGCCTCAGCCACCAGTTATCAAGGCAACCGGCTTTACCAATCCTCGCCTGCCTCGACCTCGAGCCCCTCCTCCCGTTCCAATCACACGCTCCCGGGCCTCCGAGAAGCCGTGCCTGTCCAGCGCAAGCCACCAATGACGGTGAGGCATGCCGAGTCAACATCCAATCACCGCTTCAAGGCGGCGCTACAGGGACCGCCTCACTCCGGCTCTCTGTACTACACGCTGCCGCCGAGGGGGCGGGATCGTAAAGCATCGGGAGCCGTCACTTCCTCTCAGTAACCATGGCGACGCCGGGCCGCGGCTTTGGGGGCAGGAGGTGGCGCATTAGTTGCTGCAGGACCGTTTCCTTTCACGTCGCTTGCCGCGGATACAGCCGCACGGTGCGGGGCCCGACCCACCGTCACCTTTCAACATGCGAGCGGCGTTTTGCTTAAAGCTTTGCTGCTCTTCTCTGTCTGACGGGTGGCTCAGCCTCGGGCTCGGCTGTTGGGTCCTCAGTGAAACTTTTACCGCATTTAATACTAAGTGGTGAACACGTTACGCTGTGCAGGCTGAGAGGAGGCAGCAGCTACAGCTGCCGATAGCAAAGCTCGTGGCCTGAGGTGCAGTAGTTTACAGCTGGGTGTATGGGAAAAGTAAGCCTTGCAAGCAGAGGAGCTGTAGGTGGAGATCAGATGCAAATGCAAACTGGAACTGGTGTCGGGTGGTAGGAAGAGTATGGGTGGGAAAGTTGCTTCTCCCAGGAATGCAGGGGACACACCTCACCTGTGTACTGCAAACACCAGCTTGGGGTCTTTGAGGACAGACACCATTTCCTTTCACTTCTGCCTGCATTTTTGTTTGTTTGTGTTGGGGTTTGTTTGTTTGTTTCCTTATGTGTTAATTTATTTTTGGTTGGTTGGTTTGGTTTTGTTTTATTCAGTTTTGTAAGCCCTCTGAAATACTTGTGTTGTTCTACCAGTTTATTTACTGGAATCTGAACGGTACACACAAGAGCAAGGCAAGGGACTAAAATGCATCTTCCATGACATCCTGAACAGCTCAGAGTGGTAGGGCAATGCTGTGCTTGCTTAGGCCACCATAAGAAAGGAACATGAAATGGCACATGCTTGCTTTTTCTTCTGTTAGCCAGTGACCAAACCACACATCCTATACCCCGCATCACCTTTGAACTTTGCATTCAAAGTGAACACTGATCAGAGCACTCCCCTAGCGTATAGATACTGGGAACAATCTTTGCCCAGGGAAAATGAAGCACTATTGAAATGTTAAAAAATAGTTACTTAACTCTACAGACAGCCCAAGGCACATACTGTTCATTCAGATCACCAGCTTTCTGAGAAGAGTGTTATGATAATTTCTATATTACTTTCTTTTTGTCCTTCTCCAGTACAGAACTTACCTTGCTTCCTGCGTCAGGTTCCCACACTCTACCTGGGTAAGAAAATTGCTCTACTGCAGCTTCAGTGCCCAGGTTCTTGTAATGCCCAAGCACAATCCCCAAGTGGCATCACCACTAATGTAGAAATCACATTTCTGAAGGTAACAGATTTCTTCTGTCACTCAGTTACATACAGGAATTACCATTAAAGAGTTCATTCAACAAAGCCAGGCAAAAAAAATGGTTAAGAGAAAAAGCTTTTTAACACCTAAGAGGGAGAAATGAATGCAAAAGGTGCAGAAGCTTCATACATATAGAAACACGATTCATACTACAGAAATAAGCACTCTCACTTTTGGAACAGGAATGAACATGCATATTAAATATTTAAGCTCTGGGAGGTGTGGCTATGAACAGAGCAGGGAGAAGAGACAAAGTTCCACAGCTTCAGGAGAGACGTGTATTTGGTTTATTTATATATATATATATATATGTATATGTAAACCCTTCCTGCAAGAAGCACCTGAAACAACGGGACTCTGAATTTTTTGGCTACCTGTGAAATCAGAAGAGGTAAAAAAACCTGCAACGTTCTTATAACAGCTCTGTGGTATTGTGAGTGCACAGTGTGGGGTAGGTAAGGTATGATATGTGTATATTGAAGTAAAACACAGTAATTTTCATTTACTTCCTAAGACAATTTTGAATGTTTAGAATTTGGGGACCTTCTTCCTTTGGGAGTATTTCTCGACAACTGATGTATGGATTTAGCATTTCAGTAGTAAGGTTTTCATTGGGGGAAGGCAGTGAATGAATTCTCTTTTCTACTATAGATGCCTCCCGAAGATTCAGTGGGGAGATTCTGGAAAGTTAGTGTCATTGTGGCTAGTATGAGATTTTGGCAGTCTGTGATTAACATGGAGTTTTTACAACTTTACACATTCATTTTTCTTGTTTGCTTGTTGGTGAAACTTGAAATCCTCAGTCATTTCCAGTCCTTGTCAGTGTGCGTGTCCTTGAAATGTGCTGTTAAGCTACCTTGAAAAGGAATTTCAAGACTCCTTTTTACTAAGGACTAAATAACTTTTCTTTGAAAGGGTTGGGAAAATATTACAATATGCATGTCTGCTTTTAAAGTGCAAAGCTCACTGGGCAAAGATTGCTCCCAGTATCTATATGCAAGGGGAGCGCTCTGCTCAGTGTTCACTTTGAATGCAAAGTTCAAAGGTGATGCGGGGTATAGGATGTGTGGTTTGGTCACTGGCTAACAGAAGAAAAAGCAAGCATGTGCCATTTCATGTTCCTTTCTTATGGTGGCCTAAGCAAGCACAGCGTTGCCCCTACTACTCTCTGAGCTGTTCAGGATGTCATGGAAGATGCATTTTAGTCCCTTGCCTTGTTCTCAGAAACCCTATCTGAGCTGCTGCCCAACTCAGCCTGTGGTGGCTCTGCATGAAATGTCTTCTGAAAACTAGAGCATCAGTAACTGACATGGCTACGGTGATCTTAATTCTACTTATAATCTGTCTGTATAAATAACTTTGTATCAATATTTCACTACAAAGCCTTAGGCTGTGATTTCTTGGTTGTGCCAGTTAGGTCTGTAGCAAACAGGAAAGCCTGTTTCTTCAGTACAGTGTAATGTGACCCCATCACCAGCACACACACACACACACACACACACACACACACACACAAACACTTTATGCTTGTGACCTTTGACCTGATGAAAAGAAGATTGTCCAGAGCATACACTCCTCAGGTTTTTCTATAGACCAACATACATTTTCTCAACACACTATGATGGGAAGATCCAGAGCAAAGAGTTGTGCTGAATATGAAGTTTTCCATCTAAATGGTTATAGCTCTGTATTTCGGTACAGTGTTATGGAGTGCAGCTAGAAGATGCGAGGCATCCTGCACCACCTAGGCTTCACTTCTTGATGCAGCCAGCCCCCAAAGGCATTGCAGAGGTACTGCTGCAACCGTGTTGCTGTCAGAGCATCACTACCAGTTATAAATGTGACTGTTCATTAAATGTGGCAGATCACTTACAAAGGGAAATTTAGCATTGCTTGCAGTTTCTGAAATTCAAACATTAAGCACAATGTATGATATCATATTGGAAGTGGTGGACAAATAAGGAAAAAGTCCAGTAAAACAGGATGTATGCTACTTGCCAATGCAAGGACAAAAGAAGGTAGATACTGACAATTCCTGCTAACGTGAAACAAAATTATGTATTGTGTTTGTTTCACTTTTGCATCATCTCTGTCTCAGGTTTAGTATTTTGCTGCCTCTCTCATGTTTGTTTTTTTGGCTTTGTTTTTTTTCTTTTTTTTCCTAACAGAAAAGTGAGAATACATAATCACACTAGCTTTACAAAAGAAATAACATGCAAAAATCCTTGGGATGTAAGATTCACATCCATCACAAAAACAGTCACACACACCAGTCAAAATTACTCATTAGTATTAAAAGAACTGGCTAGCAAGCCTGGCTAAACCTGTGCCTTGCCTACATTAGGAATGGTACCTCTAGCTGTCCTCTGGGGAGAAGAAAAGGACTAGGGGAAGCTCTTTTAAATTCTCTTTGAGCTATTTGATTAATGATGCAATTTCTGCACTGTAGTATGTTGTATTTTAGAGTAGTGTGTCTGGGTGGAGGAAGAGGGCTGTCTATCAGTTACACTAAGATTATTCTCTTTTTCTGTTGTGCACAAGAGCTTCTAATTCGTTGTTACTTATCTGACAAAACAGAAGATATGATGGGAGAAACTCCTTTTTTGCATTCCTACTCTAGACTTCCATACACACATTTTGGGACGTTCAGCTGATGCCCTTTTTCATCTGATGAAGAGTAAAGTATGCAAAGTTCTTTATATCTGCAGTATTTGCAAATGCAGGCATATATCCTACCCCAGAAAGTTAAATGTTGCAGGAATCAGAACTATATTTTAGGATGTAGAAAAAAATCTGGCTTGACAAGGGATGTTTTACATCCTTTTGGAAATTGTACTTGACCATTATTCATCAGTGTCCGGTTCACGAATGATGAAGATTAATGTTCCCTAGCCCTGTAAGAACACTGAGGGTAAACACTTTCTCTTTATTGGAAACAAGCAGCAAGTGAGGGATTACATGATAATGAGAGAGCATCAACCATTATGAAATGTATAGTATTACAAAATGACTTTAAGACCAGAAGTCTGGACCAAGACTGTTGCAAACATAAAACATGATATGAAGACCTACAGACCTTAATAAGCTGTACAAAGGGAATTCTATAATTAGGGTATGTCTCTTTCCTGCATTTACACAGGTTTTCTTCCCTCCTTTTACGTTGTCATTTCGACACAAATCTACTAGGAAACAAAGACGACATGAAGGGACAGAAAATGCCATGTGTTCTCATCTATTCATTTCACATAGGTGCCACACTTTGGGGTAGGTTTTAGCTCTACTGTTTATGAAAAAAAAAAAAAAGACAATTATTGCTGCCTTTTTTTTTTTTTTTAATTTGGGGGAATTAATTAATTCAAACACTGTTTATTAATGGTAAATAATTAATTGGGGGGAATGTAAAATATGAAGCAAAAAACAACTGTTTGGAAAATGGCTGCACAGACAGCCATGGCCATTGAGTATGTTGAGCACCCAAACTGTTACCTGTCAACATTTCTGCCCAACAGCTCAGCTGGTGGAGTGCATTGGTGACTGCTCAGCAGGCAGTTGTTCTCAGTTCATAATGAAAACGGTTTGAAGTACATTGATTGACCTTGCACTGAGAACACTGAGGGAAAGTCACCCAGATTGCCCTGCCAGATGAGCTGGAGAGGGCATCAAAATTTCTGAGAAAACAGCTGCAGTGGGCCACTTGCTACCAACCTAATGGGTTGTCTGACTTGGCCAAGAAGGTCCAATAGATGCTAAGGTAATACAGTCAGATTTAAAAAAGATTAATGTAAAATTATTTTATGCCAGCAAGGCCTAAATTAAATGTTAACAGCAATCAGATGCTACCACTTGTGTGAATTAATTTTGAGGAATCCATACTTCAATTACCTCTGGGTCTGGGACAGAGCTCCTTGGCATGATCTGTGCTGGTGAAGCTGTTTCAACAAGTTCTTCCTGTCAGTTGCACCATCAAGTCCTTTGTCTTATGATGGTACAACTACGTGGCACAGGTAACCTGGGTGGTAACCTGGGTTGCTGTGACACGGCACTACAAATGTTTGAGCGAGTAGCAAGCTGCAGCTGAAAAGGTTCTGAGGTCGAAGGCAGCGCTTTTGGAAATGCATTCAAAACTCAGGGTGCTGGTTTGAATATGTAGATGCTTACTCAGGATATCTGCTTAAACTCACTACAAATTCAAAGACCAGATCTCTATGTTGTAATATTGACTAAGCTGAATGAAGACCCTTGCTGTCCCAGAGACACATGCTGTGGAAAAGCCATGAAAGAGCCTTTGGCTCTCTCAGTAGGAATGTGCTGTCTGCCAGAGTGTTTTAGTGGCAGGGATAAGGGGGGGGCAGAAGCATGCTTGTAGACTAGGTCTAATTTACTCTTTTGTACTTAGGGGCCTTAGGTTTTACAGAACAGGAAACAGTAACGGGGCTGTTTTCCAAGGATTGCATCCTCCCTTGTCCTTTCCCACCTGGGAAAGATGTAGTAATTTACTGGAAGAAAGGGAAGAAAACCGTGCACAGCTACTACTACCAGATGGATCAGCTGGAAATACAGGACCCAGATTACAGACACAGAACACACCTTTTCCATGAGAACATTCCCGGTGGAAATGCCTCCTTGAAACTTAGTAACCTGACGGTGACTGATGAGGGCTCTTACAGTTGCTATGTGGGAACACAGCAAGCTAAAACAGAAGTGAAAGTCATGCTGCACATAAGAGGTCAGTAAGACATCAAAAGTTCTTGGGTCATGACAATGGAGATGGGATTACACCAACAGATTTTCTCATGTTATTTCTTACACAGAATCAAAATCCTCCAACTCAAGACAGCACCTTTTGAGCCTGATGGTGTTACCTTGATAATACCAATTTATTTTCTCTAATGAAACATTGTAAAATGAGTTGAAAAATTACAGTGCAACATTTGTTCTCATAACCTACTGCACCATGACTTCTCATGGGTAATTAGGTAGTTTACTTGAGCTTGACAACATTTTGCAGCTTCTCAGAACAGTACAGACTCTGGCATTGACAGTAAGTAATGCTATGCTTTTTGCTGAAACCAAACACAGATGAATTTTTGTTCTCCATTATGTTTATTCTCCCCAATGTTATTTCAAAAGACCAAACACTTCAAGTTAAAAAGGATTTTGAAAGTAGTAGGATTTTTTTTTTTTTTTTTAATCTACAGTTTCTTCTTATTATGAACTGGAATACCAAAAGACAGACTCAGAAAGGATGCTGAAGTGCTATGCCTTTCATACTTATACAGCACCAGATATTTCTTGGTTACAAGGTAAAACACCCATCGAAGAAATAAGGCGGGAAGAAACCAGGGATGGAATGCTCTATTCTCTTAGAAGTGACCAGAACATTTTAAACACAGCCGATCCTTACTACTGTCATGTTCATCTCCATTATGAAAACTGGACTGCTGAATGGAAGATGCAAGGTAGGAATGAATGGAAGTCTCTTCCTGCATCATTATTGAATGTCACAGCTTGTTTCAAAGCCAAATTAAATACAGTATTTCTGCAATGGGACAACATGGGTATGGGCTGGTGCAAAAGGCTTCACCTTCCTCTTTGAAGATGTAACTCATCTATTGCAATTACAGGGCAGCATATGTCCAAGAAGTAGGGATGAGAGGGGGTAGCTCACTCTTCTGTAAGTTAACTTTACTCTGAACATTTCTTCCATATCAGTTTCACATTTCAAGAGGTGCCTAATAATCAAACTTTTACACTCTATCAGGTAAAGAATGAACTTGGACAAAATACACGGAAACCTTAGTGAACATGTGGGTTATATGTAGGAGGTGATAGTTTGTCTGTTGCTCCAGACATGTATGCTCCTTACTCAGTCAATTTCCCATCTTCTGCAGACTTACCAGTACCATTTGATCCTTTCATTGTACCTCTCTTCAAGTAAATTCTTAAGTGCACAGGTTGAGTACTGGGGGTGCATGGGAGTAGAGAGCAGCAAGCACTGCTTTCATTTGAGCAAACAGCAGCTCATTTCGTTATATAAGGAAAAACAGGGCCGTGAAATGTCAGCTCTCTGTTTTGTCCTCCTGCTGAATTTCACTGGAAATTCAATTCAAGTAAATAGCTGGTACTTTTCAACCACCCCTGTTTCTTAGGAAATATTTTTTAATTGGATCAAGAGCAATGCAAGAGCAATTCCCTTGTGAGATGAGCATGGCTGCTTCCATTGCCATGATTTCCCTCTAAAGTGTACCCAGACACTCTCAGTTCCTAATCCACAGCATATGCTTCAGAACAAAAGCGCAGCTTTTAATTCACATACAATAACTTACAATATGGAAGGTTTCAAGTATGGCATCATAGTAGGGAACAAGTGCAGTCTAAGTGTCCATTTTGTTAATCTGCCCTTCTGATCCACAAAAGTGGAAGGTACATTTCATTCCACTTCTGTTTGAATTTCCCTGCATCTGTCAATCCTCTCCCTGGGACATTTTGAAAATATACTGCTTTCATTTCCTTACATAATTGCAGTGTGGGGTACAGCTTTGTTTTGTTCTGTCCTCATGGTTTTCAGCCCCACACTCCTGCTCATTCAGCCCCGTCTCTCCAGCAGACTGCTACCCACCATAGCCTCCACTGGTTTTCCTTCCTTTGCAGCAAAGCCTCACTGTCAGATTAAGAGTTGAGCTATGATATTAATTTGTCTTATAATAGTATTTTATACATTAGCTATTAGTTCCACCTTCCTTCCCCTTCTTTTTTTTTTTTTTTTTTTTAAAGTTTTTCATTAACTGTAAGTGTTCTGCACAGACAGGTAAAGCACTTAAGTCCACCATAGCTGAAATTTATTTCTAACTAAAAATAATCTTCTTATTCTTGTAATTAAATTATGTTGTAGCAGTCTTACTCTTTTGCTTTACATGTGCAGGTATCTGATTAGTTCATTTTCTCTCTGCTCCCAATACATGGAATTTCATGCTACTTTACACAGTAACTTAGACTAGGCTGAATCACTTAATGAGCCCCACAATTAGAAAAGATATAGGCAAATAACAACATCATAATTTTCATAAGTATAGATAATACCAGTTAGATATTTTTTAATGTAAGATAGTTTTGCTTTTAAAATCTTCAGATGCTTCTAGAAACATATTCTAATGTTTGAATATCATATAAAAATAGTGGAATATGTTTTTATATTTGTCCACAGTAATACCAGACTTCAGAAAAAAAAAAATCATAAAATGTCTAAATAGGCTTCACAGTATTTTCCAAAATAATAGCAGAATTCTTCAATTATCTGTTTCAGACCAACTGTCTAGCGTGACAGGACATAGCATTGAAATTCCTTGTGGATACAGAAATAACACTGAAGACACTGAAGGTTTCAGTGTAGTCTGGATGTTAAACAGAAATGCAGTGACCACAGTCCTGGTCTTCTTCAATGGTACATCTCACTCTCACCAGCCTCGAGTCCAGATTAACCAAAGTGACTTTTCACTGATGTTGTATGATCTTACTGCAGACGACAGTGGAGAATACCTGTGTAAATTTTCAACGCCTCGCTACACAAAACTTACTGTGAGAACTTTGCATGTTGGTAAGTTCCTACTCTTTCCATTTTGGAGGATGCGGACCAGCGAGGGGAACGTAAAGCCAAAGAGTCAGTCAGAAATCTGTAAAATATTGAAAAAAACAATCTTATGTAATTAGTAGATGTGGGTAAAAGAGATATTTTGCTACTGTTCTCCCAGGGGAAAAAAAAAATTACTTAAGATGTATTTATATAAAGACTTGACATTTCTTCTTTTTTCAATCAGCAGCTTGTTGTGGCAATGGTCTTAAAATCTGTGTCTGCCCTCAGCTGCCAGTGACTGCCCTCAGAGATGAGGGCACAGGCCAACTCTCAGAAACATGTCCTAAATGCTCCGCTAATAGCAGATATAGTCTTTAAAGGTAGCAGGGAGGTGAAGGGAACCCTGAAGATGTGGTATGAATTTGCCTGAGGAAGAAACCTTGCTGAGGGGAACCCACAGTTATTCTAAAAGTTTTAATTCTACACAGCAGGACTTTATAAGACCTGGGGATATATGTGTTTATATGCACGACTGCATTTTTATGAACTGTAGTAAATTTCTTTCTGTGAAATCTTAGTTATTTCATTGTCTCCAGTTTCAAGAAGATGTATAAATTACATTTTCTACAGATTTGTTCAAAAATAGTATACTGTCTGGGATGCAGGCTCCTTAAATCTCAGTCCAAAGAGAGGAGAAAAAAACCCCATTCAAACAGTTTATTCAATTAAATACAATCACACAGAGGACTTGAGAACTACTATAGGGCACCTCACAAGGAAGAAGGGAACTTGAATCAGACCAGTAGGACTTGAAAATCAGAGGCAACATAGCAGAAAAAAGGGCTAGAATAAGTGACAGCTGCATATTTTTGTCTTCCTTTCTCCCCCTGCTGCTATGATAGCTTAGCTTCAGTCTGAATTCTTGATGTAGGGTGTATTTTAAATGGCAGTGGCTATGCACAATTTGAAAGAGGGGGATTAGATTAAAGAAAACAGTAAAGTCAGACAAACACAGCTCCTTGCAGCTAAAATTCTGGCATGATCTTCCTTGTCCTGTTAACCTAATATTGTGCCTCTGAAGTGGAGATCATTGAACACCTCCAAGGAGTTACACACTTAACTCAGACTCCTAACGTATGTGCACAAGCCCATCAGTCTCCCTGTACATTTACTGGAGACAGACACATGTACCTGTTCAGTCCAAATATGATCTGGATCATCCTCTACAAATGCCTTTATCTAGCTACTCTCTGCGGATGGATCTTAAAACAGTCATTGGTGATACAAATTCCCTCTTCAGAGATGTCACAGTTTAGGGCGAGGGCAGCCTGCTATACCTGTAACAGATGCTCTGTGTTAACCCCCTTCCCTCCCCAGAGGGGAAGAGAAAAGGAATAAGGGAGAGAGACTGAGCGATTAGAAAAGGAAACTAGAACAGCTTTAATGAAAATAATAAAAATGGAATATCTGCAAATATATACAAACCCAGAATTGAACTCAACCACGCCCAATGGCAATGATATCACCACTGATGCTGTGGAGCAGGCACCAGGAGAGTCCCAGACTGGTCCCAGCAGCAGACAGGAGCTATGTTTGGGAGCTGAATTCTGGTACTGGATTCAGGAACACACCGATGGGGATCAAAGGCAGAATGGACAGAATCCTCCTTGGATGCTGGCCAAGAAAGAAACCGGAAGAGCACCTGAACGGAGCTGAGTAGGGCCCAGCAAAGCAGGGCAAAGAGAAACAAGACCCTCACGATCCCTCAGCTTTATACTGAATATGACATATATAGTCTAGAATACCTTCTTGGTCAGTTTAGGGTCACCTGTCCTGTCCACTCCTCCCTGCAGGTGCGGCCTTTTACTTTCTGCATTCCTCAATGTTGTACACAAGATCCAGCAGTGGCCTTGGTCTGCACAGCAATCCTTGGTACCAACTCTAAACAAGGGGTTGTCAGTACTGCTCGCAGCAGACACTGCCTGTGAAAACAGGCTGCTAACTTCAGAAAGTGCAATTAGAAGAACTGAGCTGAAAAGTAAAATCACTGAACGGAATTAGTTCTGTTCTCACTCAAACCAGGATATTCCACCTCTTATTCCATACCATTTACGTGATACCCATCACTAGGTTATAATTTCTTTCTACAGAAAAGTTAATTTAGTTCAAGATTATAGATTCCATCTACTGTAAGTGTCTTTCAGGGTAGGAAAGATGGAATTTGTCACAGTTAGTGCCCACAGGTTGCGGGTTCATCTTAGGAGATTACTGGATGCCACTCGCTGAAACTTGCTCCCCTTTCATCACCACATGTTTTCCTGAAAGGCACTTATTGAACACTGTTAATATTATGCAATTAATATACAGCTTTGAATCGAGTATTCTCACACAGAGTTAACTTTCCTTGAGGAAATCCTTGTACTTCACCATCTTCCATCATCACCCACCATGTACTTCCAGGTCCTTGAGTGAAAGCAATCCTGCAAATGGGTTTGCTTTTGCCTGAAGCAGGAAACCCCCCCCCAGTTTTCCCCAACATATTCTTTTCACACACCACAGGAACCTTATCCCCTCTACTGTGTGTAAAGGGTCTGACTGAGCAGGACCAGCTTGACTGATAGATCCTCTGCTGTTAACTAACCAGGTGCTGCTCACAGAATTTTCCTACTTGTGGACCAGAAATATATTATACAGAAGACACTTACCACAGAGATTAGCATCTCTGTGGTGAGCACAGGCTGAAAGCAGATAAGAATATAGACAGTGGGGTGTAACGAAACAAGCTAGATTAGTATGTTGGATAGTGGTCATAGCAGAGCAGCTGCTCAACCATCAGAAAAATTTCCAAGTGCCACTGAAAAGCAGATTTTATAGAGAAAACTGAAGAATTTGCAATCATTTCAGAGGTCTTCTCCTGTGTAAAGAGAGGTCACAACTTAAAGCTCCTTTACCAAAAATACTGCCAATACGTAAACGTAGATCTGTGTGTGGGGACAGAGCCAAGCTAAAGGCAGTGACTAGATTAAATGCTCTTTTCTTGTGGTTCTAATTTTTGAACTCTTTGCCAGACAACCATAGGGAGTTTGCAGTATAATTTTTCAATTTTTTTGGCTGGAGTAATGAGACAATTGATGCTGTGAAGAGGTTTCTGCTAGATGGGCTCTTATCTCCTGTGGGATCCGTTGTTACCAGCCACCTCAGGATTGGCTGCTTCTCGTGTCCACCTGTTTTGCCAATTGAAGGGGTCAATGGGAGTGACACAGATGCCAATAAAAAGAATAGGCTTATTTTACTATTTCAAAATAATACAAAAATTAAATAAGGCACTTAATTAAAGAGATAAGCTTATTATACTCTGTTTTTAAGCAGCAGAGACATCAGGCAAGGTAATGCACGTAATCATTACTACACAAAGAAGGCTGTAGTGATTGAGAAAGATACATAACCAATTGCCCTATTAATACATTACCATTCTCCAGACAGTCACTGGGGATCCCTGGTTGCAGTGAGGATCTGGAGAACACATACTGGCAACTGGGAAACCCTACACAGTGTGTCCACTCATAGGTGAGGTCTCCAAAGTCGCTGCAAGAGGGTCCAGCTTTTATAATACTCAGTTACCAAATTCAGCAAGTCCGGATGACTTGCCTTTTCCTTTGTGCAGAAACATCTAATGTCACCCTCCCTGTTGGATGTTGCCAAAAGACTGGGCAGGGCTTGGGGAGAAACCCAAGGGAGTTTTTCTATCTGTTTTGTCTTTAGCCACAAAGATTTCTCAACAAGGTCCGATCTTTCAACAGGCTGAATGTCTGGTTACACCATCTATTTTAGCTCTGACCACATAGCTCTTTGTAAGTGCTAATTGTTGTATCATAAACACTCTAACAAAGTCTTAGCATCAGCATTTTTTTGGTGGTTAATTAAGCAAAATAAGGTTGTATTATTGATTACAAAATATAACATTACAGGGTTCATCTAGAGGTCAACCTTTGGCCTGGGCCTATTATCCAGTCCTTAGCATATCACCACCTGGATCGCATGGTTGCATCATGAAGCTGGGAAATTTGATTTTTATTTCATTTTAGATGAAAGTTGCAAAGATTTTGTGACAGAAGTTTGTGGTCCAGGCTGAATAATGCTTACTGAGTTGTTCTACTAGAAATCAGCAGTACTGAGCACTGTACTTGAAGGCAGTGTTTACCATATTGGGCAGTTGATTGTTTTTAAATGAGACTTGTATTAAGAATTTGTCAAATCATACTGCATGAGCACAAGTAGAATTCTATATCATCACAATCAAGTAAAATAATCCAGTTTCAGCTATTCATGCTGAAGTCATTAAAATATTACTTCAAAGTCTTACAGTACAGGTCAGGTAATGTTAACATTATCACATTAGTAACATTAAAAAGAAACGAAGACATTCTTCCTAAATCATACCTTTTAGATTATAAATAAGAGAAAAATTGTAGTTTTGATATACTTACTGAACAAAAGCTAACATTAATTTGCAATATAAAGCACTCTCTTAAACTTCTTGGAATTTGTATTTTTATAGAAAATTCAGGTAACACCTGGAAAATTGTGCTAGGAATGATACCTGTACTGCTGCTAGCAGGAGTCTTATCCTGGTTCTTGTTCAAGGTATGTACAATCATTAGGGGATTTAATTTTAAGGGTACTATTAAGCTTACATCCAGACCGTGAATGTTTGACCAAGCATAAATTTGATTTTCATGGGCATACAAAAAAAGACTGAAAATGTAAGATGATTCTTGCTATTTTCCATGTCCAGAGGGCCCTATTGAGACATCCATGCAACAGTATTTTGGTTGTAGCAATGTTAACATGCCCTTCCCTTGACCAGATGCTCTCCTGCATTATATAAAAAGATGAAAATTTGGTTACCTTTCAAAAATGCTTTCTGATAACTTGCTTTAAAAACAGTTAAGCTGGTTAATGTTCTCTCAGTTGTGTTTAAGACAAAAAAAAGCCCCAAATAAACAAACCAAAGCATGAAGTCCCTCTAACAATGTACATACCTAGTTTTTATTAGGCCATGAACTACTATTTCAATTATATCCGATGTCAAAGCTCACCACAATGTGAAAAGTTTCAGTAATTGCTTTGTTTGGGAGACTGTTATAACCATATAGTCCCTGATCTCATCTCTCTACACACTTGTCCTGTTTACTGGAGTATGGCATCTTCAGGTGGATGCATTATATTCTCGTGCATTTGTAATAGGCTGTCTCTGTCTTAGAATTCTGTATCCTTCCTCTGCATTTGTAGTGAGTATCTTTAAAAAAAGTGAAGTTTAACTTTCTAGTCCTAAACTCCCCAGGCCTTAAGATTTTGTCACAGACTGGATTTGGTAAGCTTCAGTGAAACATAAATGTTGGGTTGTCTCTTAATTTTGCAGCTGTAGCTTGTTTTGAATAGACGAAACTAACTCTGATAGACTGCTTTGAGTAGCTTTGGTTTGTACAGATAAGAGGGACCAACTATGAGCTAAGCGGGAACAGAGAGGAGCCTCCAGAGATAAGCCAGATCATGCCAGTTCTGCGGTTGCCAGCTCAGCACAGCCTTGCATTCTGAGCCAAAGGTAAAGATACACTGTGGGGAGACTGTGGGCCTTCCTCCAGAAGACCCCGGCCCACGACCACCAGACAACAGTGTGCTGGCGTCAATGGGAGGAGACTTATGATAATGAGTTCTCAGAAATAATTATAATAACCACACCCATTCCTGGAACTAATTGTAATAACCCCTCCTTTGCCAATGAATATGTATGTTTCTCATGATCAATAATTGCTTGCTTTGAAGTACGGGGCGCAAGTTAGGAGTGATCCCCCTTGCACCCGGCGCTGTAATAAACATGCCTACTTTATAACCTCGCTCGGGTTGTAGAGTTTGATTCCACACATCAGATGTAGGTTCAGGAATTAGGCAAATGCTCAATTGGAAAATAAATTAAATAAATAAATAAATAAAAAACCAACATATTCCAGATTCAAAAATTCACAGGTTCTAAAGCCAGAAGGACTGTTATTATGATGTAGTCTGACTTCCTATATTAACAGAGGTCAAACTGTACTTCAGGCAAAAAACATACTGCATCTCTTTACACAATAAAATCTATATTAGGAATTTTTTTCACAGTACTACATAACTGCAACTTTTTAGTAATTTGAATTTCTCTACCTTCCACTTTCTAAACAAGATTTTATGTCTTTTCCTGCTAGATTAAAGCACAAAATAGTTTTGGAATTTAACAGTTGTCCAGTTTTTTGGACCATTTTATACATGTTCCACTGATTTTTTATATAGTGATTTTTTTTAAGTACTGAAGGGATTATCTCTAATAATTAATATTTAAAATAATGACATAAATCAAAAAGATAAATAAATTTTTAGTAAACTATAAGAAAACACCACAAGTTCTTCACCTAGGTGGCCACAACAAATAATATATAGTTAAAAAAAATTCATTAATTGAAGAGATGTTTCTAGTAGCTTTTAAGAATTGAACAGTGGATAGACCAAAAGATGGTGCTTGCATTATTAACACTATGCTATGCTTTTATGGTGGTACATAATCTTACTGGGAGACCAATCACGTCTGGAACACACAGCAGCACGGAAAAGAATCCCTATCAAAACACGTTATTACCTGAACAGACAAGACTGTAGGTCGTGAAGCACTGCTACCCTTATTTTACTAGAGGAACAGAATGAGTAAAGTTCTCAACTATGTTTAAGCATCTAAATCTCTCTAAACAGATAAATAGATTATTTAAAAAATCTAATAAGTAGTCAAATCCTACTCTTATCCTGCAAGTAACTTGGGCAGGTCAATCCAAAGCATCTGTAGCAGAATCAACAATATATTTAAAATATTTATTATTTTATACACTATATTTACTATATATATTTACTATATTTTATACACTATATTTAATATACATTATCAAATAGTATATTTAATATTCAAATCCTCAACAACAATTTTCCAATCATCAGACACCCCTTTTCCTACTCACTTGTTAGTATTCCAGGGTCCCCCTGTTTTTCCCAGTTTAAATTTCACATGAACATATATTTATACAGGCACATTAACTCTATTACTTTCTGCAAGAAGTAAGCAAGCAAATAACTTTGTATGATCTTGCCCATAGAGTCTTTTTCTATCCAGAGACCAAGAACTGTTGGACACACATTAAAAAAACCCAGAATTTCTCTCACAGGTAACATTTATCCACACTTGGGATGAACTACTGCTGGCCTTTAGACAGCAAACAAAATTAAAAAGCAAGCAAAGGTTGAATAGGAGATCCAAGACACAAAGGCAGGACTAATCTCTCAGGATCGATTCCCTTTCACACCTACTTTAGAAGTACTTTCCACCAACTAATTACCTTCAGGAAACCCAGAAGTCCTACTTACAGCTTCCTGAACTATATGCTTGTCCCAGTTCTGCCATATTCCTTACACAAGGAAAGCAAATGCTTCCTTCTTTACTTATTAGGGAAGGGATTCTAAAGAACACAGGAAAAACAGAAAATCAGAGAACCTCAAGGGGAAAAAAATGTCTTGGGGAGAAGGGAGGACAAATGGGAGCAAATGCAGCCCTTGGTGTGGAGAGAAAAGAAATGGAAGGAAGAAAAGGGAGAAAACCACCTTCCTTGCACTTTGAGAGCAGGCAGAACAGAGAACAGTGATACATTTGTAAAAGCAGAAGCAATCAATATATTCCCAGCTCTGAGAAGGAGAGAAAGGCAGAAAACACTGGCACTCTGACTGGAGATGAAGGTTTGCAGGCAGAAGGATAAAAAGCAAGATGTATGCAGAGTAACTGGCAAAAGAAAGAGAGGCTTACTAAAAAGAGGAGCTTGGAAGATGACCCTAACCAGAGTGTCCTGGGAAGTAAAGAAGGTATGTGCAGTAAGTTCAGTTACAGGAGTAGCAAATACATCTGAAAGGCCCAATGCACTAGCATTTTCACTGCCTATTGGCTTAGCAAGCGTTGAACTAGGTAAGAGTCCGGAGGGCCTACACTTCCATACCTTCTGAAAGCTTCTCAGAAGCTTTTAAACCTACAGAAAAATCCAAAATCACAACAAATCTGTCCTGATGGAGATGATGCCCTTCGGAACCTGTCAGCATCATTCCCTGAACACCCTGACATGCAACAAAACTGGCCCCCAGTTATCTCTCATGGCCACTTCTGCTTTGCCAACATTTATCCCAATGAGAAATGACATATGGAATCTTGAGAAGTGAACCTGGCTCTCTTACAGGGCAGAATGGCTATTTATTGATGATTTAAGTGCTCTTCTGTAGACAGTAGATGACTCAGTACCTAGTCAAGAGGTAAAACACATTGGCTTAACAGGTTTAGAGGAAAGCAATTCTCTTCTATTCAAAAATAAAAAAAAACATACCTATGTTCCTGGAACTGTAAAACCTGACTCACTTTAAGCTTAATAAAAGTGTACTCAGAGAAATACACTAGATATTCAGTCAATGATTAATAGCACTACCTGGCTCTGGTGAAGCACTGTTCATTAGCAGATCTTGTTAGAGCCCTGTAAGACACACTGGCATCAACATCCTGCAAATTAAAGGGAAACTGAGGCACATCCTAGTGAAATAATCTGTCAAAGATCACCCAGAATTCTCCTTATATAACATATGGTACAGTCGAAGCTTCCTCAGCCTCAGCACTGTGACTCCACTGCTATAGGAAAATAAAGTAGAACATGTTGACTACTCAATGGAAATAAACTGCATACACATTTGTTCTCTGCAAAATGTTGTTGGAAAAAAGCATGCTCGGGGGCAATTAGCCAACTGTTCATCAACTACTTCATCCCCTTTCCTTCCCTGAAGAAAGTTGTTTGTACTCTCACACCATGATAAAGACCATCCATAACTAGAATTAGGAGCAAAATTTCTTTATCCATGAGCTGAACTTGTCCCTGAAATTTAGAAAATGCAGTCACAGTGAAGACATTCAGTCAAATTGTCTCTGTGCCAACATAAAATGATTGCAATCTTGATCTCAGATTAAATGAAACTCATTTTAAAAGATCCACTCCCACATTTTTGATCCTGTGGCACTACTACATGTCATAATTACTGTATGTTAATTATCTGACTTATTGAATGATCAAATTGTATTATACCTGAATTCTTAAATTAACTTTTTCATTTGCAACTTGTATCCTTTGATAATTTCTTATACAAAAGAAAGTACAAAATGAAATCTTCTTTAACAGGAAAAAAAGTAAGTCTTGCATATGAACCCAGAAAAATAGGTTTACTGTATACAACACAGTACTGTTATACAGCCACACAGGAGGGGAAACCTCTGACTCAATGCAGGTATATGTAGCATCCGTGTCTACAATTACTTTAGCTGTTTAGACTTCCTTTACAGTCAATGTCAGCACCAATCATTTCTGGGTGCACTTTATCTCATCTTAAAGTAGACCTCCAAATAGATCAGAAGAATTGTACCCTGAAAGCACCCGTCTCTCATAATTCACTCCAAAAGTAGCCTTGGGTGTCTAGCTTATATGTACATACCTGCACTGCACATATCTAAAATGAGGTGAGATTACTTCAACTGCATTGTCCAAGAGGCCATACAGAGATCAATTCCCTACTCTGTTACAAAAGTTTTGTACTAGTAAGTAGTTTCCGAGCATTTCTGAATTGTGGAGATATAAAATGAGTGTGAAACCATCCTTCTCTATATATATTGTCACATAATATATATAATATCTCAATTTATTCTACATTGTCATACGTTCATATGAGAAAGTCAGTAAAGATAGGTATTCAAGAGAGAGCTCTGAAAAGAGGGCAGAGTACTTGCTAGCTGAGGGTGGATGTTCTGTACTGAGCAGTGAGCAAAGAAAAGCACTTGAAATAATGAAGTAATGAAGCAGTTGCAGTGAAGGGAACAATATAAAAATCAGTAAACCAACAAAAAGGATTATGCAGAAGTGAGGAGGCAAGGGCAAGGGGCCAGGTGTGAGAAAATGTAAATGAGATAGAGACTACTTCCTTTTTCTAAGGACCAAAAATTATGTTGGTATTCTAAAAAGTGCTCATGAGAAAAAAATGTCACCAACACAAAACAGAAACCATGACTTATAGCTGCCTCTTGTGAGGGGGAAATAGTCTATTGTTTTGTAAATGAGTTGGAAAATGAAAAGAGAGCATAAAAGGCTGACCCATAGGAAAACCACTGCTCTTCCATCCTCCTTCCCACCAAAACTTACAATTTTTTCCTAGAACATCAACTTCTCTTTGCTTTTTGGTTCTGTTTCTGTGTGTTTTGTTGTTTTTGTTTGACCGTAGGATTGAGATTCATCTGAACACAGATGCCTACATTGTAGCTATCTGATGCTTACTCAGTTGTATGAAGCTGAGCCAGCTGCCTAGACTCCCTTTAAAGGCAATGAAGGCAGAAGAAATCACTTCAGCTCATCCTGATTCATGTCGTCCAAAGACATGCATCTAAAATAGGACAGATGAATTTTACCCTGAAAGTGCCTGTTTATCTTCACTGATGATACAGGGAGGTTAGAGGACTAGTCAACTGTAGCAGTAGATACAGTTAACATTCCAAATGGAATGACATGAACCCATCTGAAGATATTTTATCCTGCAATTTACGTAACAGTCTTAGAAAATGCAAAAGGATAAACAGTGCAAAAACATCTCCCTGAGCTTGTGAAGTCTGAGACAGCATCTTGCAGGCTCATCTATTTATTTTGCATCGCACGAAAGATCTGTAATAAGTACACAAACCTCAATAGAGAACTTCTTAACTGAATGTCCACCTAGTGATCCTTGTTTAGGAATGAAAGCTTTTTATTTTTATTTAAATCAGAATGACCCCTTTTGTGACAAAAAATTTAAATCAGGAAGTATCCTGGTATGAAAAACACCACCACAGTATCCAAAGCATAAGCAGAAAGTGAGATGCTGAGGAGATGAGCACTGGACTATTAATAAAATGACATCATTGAATTAAAAAAAAAAGAAAAAAAAAATTGTCAATACTCCATAAAATCTCCACCCATCTATTTTACTGCTGCTTCTCTCATTAAAAAAAAAAGAAAGAAAACTAAAAAACCCAAAACATTTTTTTTATTTCCATTTATTAACATACTTCTGCTGTGGAGTATTCTGTTCAATATTGGTCTTGATTAATAGTTAATAGCACCACTTGTTTTTCAAATACAATGGGATACAGATAGGAGGCCTGCAGTTACTTCTCTGTATGTTGGTACCCTTGCAATTCAAGATCTAATGTTACTTTCTCTCTTGCTAAGGAAAATGTGAGTTACTCTATCCTCTATCTCAGTTATACTATATTTTATTCATAGTACTGATATAACTCCAGCTAGTTAGTAAGACAGAATCTCCTTTTGCAGCAGTTATGTCCAGGCAAGACTTATTTATCCATGCACTGTTATGATACTCTTTATATCCTATAAAGTCTCCACCCTGCTGGAGAAGGAAGTCAAACTCAGTCTATATAGCGTTGCCAGTTCTGCAGCTCCACATCTGGTTATCTTCAAAAGGTGCAGGTGGATGCCACCCAGCTCCACATACTTCCTAACAACTAATTCAGCTCTTTTAAGTGTTTCCAATATACCTACCTCAAACTGATAGGTCCTGCAAGCTGTCCGTTACAAAGATTAAACAGTGCATGGGAATCAACACATTATTCAGTCGGAAAGTCCTGTACACAATTCATTGCACATCCCTGCTCTATCTTTAAAAATCTGCATCTCCCTTTTAAACTCTGGCCATGACGTGGCCCTTCACCCAGCCAGAGCCACACCTGCTGTATACAGTCAAGTCAGGCATGAACCTCATTCACTTAAGATGACACAAAAATTTTCATATTTTGGCTAATAAGTTTTCACTAATGGTTGAAATGCATGAAATGTGCTGAAAAAAGATTTGTTCAGGACTGCAAATGTAATAAAAGCAGCATACAGGTTGGGTTTTTTTCTTAAAAATGTTGGAACATATTTTTACAGTACTCTGTCAAATAGAAGCCTAAGGGTATCAACAATCAAATGGCTTCTTAAGTAAATGAGTATAATTTCATTTCAGTTCAAAGTTCCTAAATTTATGTATTAGTCTTCATTTCTCAAAAACTTATGATCATTTTGTGATTCTAAGTTAATTTCAAATATTAGAAGAGCATATTACCAAGCACTCATACAAAGAATGCACATTTTCACATTATTTTTGCAATGTGAACACTAGCCAACAAGTAATATCCAAGTCACGTTTTCAAAAACAATCATTCTTTCTTGGTACTAAGCAACCACAGCTGGATGCCTCATGAAATTTAGCTTATTGGGAAAAAACACAGCATGAATTAAAATGAAAGAACAATGTACGTCAAACATGTAGCAAAAATGCAATATTTAAAAAAGAACTCTTACATAAAGTGGGGAAAAAAAACCAAACCACACAACAAAATGAAATCTGTCAAATCCTGGAGAAATTTAACACAGAAAAAAATATGATTTGACTAAGTTACATCTGCAGAATTTGCTGAAATGTAGGTACAGAATAGTGTATATATGTGTAAATTAATTATTTTAAAACTTGGTCAACGGAGCAATGTGTTACACTACGTGAAGTGCACTGAATTAAGTGAATTGTTACCCTCAGTACATTAAAGAAGAGGACTGAGAGATGAGGGAATCTGGCTGTAATGTCTGTTGAGCAACTGGTGTGACCTTCAGCAAATCAGCAGACTAAATCCCTTAGTTCTCCTGTAAGGAAAACTGTAAACTAGGTAACTAGGCTCAGATTCAGGTGTTGCATTTAAACTGTGCTGCCCTAAGCAAACATATTCATGATACACTCTTGCTTTTTAATTTTTTTCCCAAGAGAAGAAGTCCAACCATTTCTCAGCTCCCACTCAGAAGGTCAGGCCAAAATGTATTTTACTTTCCTACCTTTGTCATCTGAACCATCTTTCATGGTATGTGGCCTTTCTCTTGATAGTCATGGAGCAAGTGTCCTATTCATGCCATCAGTTACAACACAGTACTGTAGCAGGTACTTGAGAGACCTCTGCTAAAACCCTTCTATTGAGCTGTAAGAGCAGAGATAATTGCAAAGCCTTCTCTAGAATTATTCGGTTGCCTCTATCCAAAATATTTCATCTCTGGGAACTGCAAAGTACTTACGGAGAAATTCTTTTCAGGGAATTAATTAGACTGTATGATGAGTCACCAGCACTAAATCCCTCTTTAATTTTCAGAAACTGAGCAATGTAATATATCAGCTTGGCTATTTTCTGTATTCTCCAATGGCACATCCAGATCCTATAAGAAAAATGAAGCTTAATGCATGTGAATTTGATGAGTATGAAAGCTTCCTTATTTTATTAGGATAACAGAATATACTTGTTTAAATGAATAAACACGTGGCTATGATTTCCTCCCTATAGTAGAAATGTAAAATGTTCAAATAAATTCCTCCTAGAGGCTTTCCCTTTGGAAAACCCATGTAAAAGCCGTAAGGAGAATTAAGAAAGGAGAAAGGTATATGCAGACTATGCATCATACTAGCACAGAGTATGACAATATGAGCCTAATCCTGAAGGTCTTCATCCAGGACATCATTTACTGACACACTGAACTATTTTAAGAATGTAAGCAACCCAGCTTAAATTCTACAGCTTACACACATAAAACCAAGCAAATAGCCATGTACTTAATTGAATTTGGGTCTGTCTAGTTTCTGTGCACTTGGTAATAAATTGTTAAAAAGGGATTACGTTCATTAAAAGGAGCCCCAAAACACTATCCTTACTCGATTTTAACTAGAAAAAAAAAAAAAAATCAGTAATTTAATTAATTTAATACTGTCTTTACTTTTTTAAGTAATACAGAATTTCCAAGATATTTGTTTATCAAGCAGTGCACACCCACAAGTTAATGTGTTGTTGATACTCAGCAATAAAACCAGGATATATTTTCATGAACGAAGTAAACTTACACTACTTTTAAATCTTTACCTACCGTGTGGATGAGCCAGTATTTTTAAAATTAGAATATATAAAACTCTAATGTACTATGCTAAATCATCAAAGATGCATAAAGGCATCTTATGTTGGTTTTATACATTGTAAGGCCATTTATCTGATGCCAAAACATCAGTGAAAATGCAACATTATATTCAAGGAGAGCTTTTCACTAGGAAATCATAATCATTTTCTATTCTGACAAACACAGCTGTTCTAGGACTGGATAATACCAAAATGGTCAGATGGTAAGATGAGCTTTGGTGAAATGTTTGGTTTAGACATAAATTCTGTTGCAAATTTTAGGAACATGACATGAAAGTCAAGGGTAAATGACCATAACTAATCATGTTCTTTGGGTGGATATTGTCACATCATTTTCCTTGAATAATAAAACGTATCAGTCACCTAGAGAAAATACTACAGGGAATCCATTTACAACAGGAGTTTTATTGAGCCTCACCACCAAAATCTCTCTTACATATTCTGACACAACTGACAAGGATAAAATCACGTTATGCTTTTTCATTAACTGCTTGTATGAGGAAATCTTCAAGGATGGACAAACACAAGAGGCTGATGACATTATTTACACAGATGGACCATCATCAGAATTTAATTAAGTGATGAATAAACTAGTCTATCTTAAAATTCACTGTATTAGGAATCTCTTGTAATACGAAAACTGGCTCCACAAACCCCTGTTATCCATTAGGAGTAATGGACAAAGATTTTCCCTTTTATGATGAATACTTACAGAAGTGTTTACACAGTCACAGTAGCTTCACTTCCAAGAGGAAATGCATCACCATTTTACCAAACAGCTCCACAGAGAGTCCAAAAGCAACTTAAGTAAAATAAAATTCAGAATTTGTGAAGATTCTCCATTGATGACTACTTTGGGGATCAGTATGATCTCATAGCTATCTATTAATCCAGTCACTGTGTTCTGTAGTGATAGTATCTAGGAATTTTTTTTAAACTAGGCTATTATGCCCTAACAAAAGATTTTAAAAGTCTATGTCTCAACACAATTTATCTTTATCAATCACATGTATGATCTCATCAAAGACTGAAATCAGGCCTGTTTGACCAGGTCTGTTTCCATGAAGCATGAAAATTAATATCCCTTTTTTTAGTTCACTATATACCACATAAGAATCTCAATCCTTTTGCCTAAGACTGACTTGCAGCTAACTGTAAATGTGCCATTCACAGTATCACAGGGTGTCAGGGGTTGGGAGGGACCTTGGAGATCTTCGATTCCAACCCCCCTGCCAGAGCAGGATCATAGAATCTAGCACAGGTCACAAAGGAACGCAGCCAGGAGGGTTTTGAAAATCTCCAGAGAAGGAGACTCCACAACCTCTGTGCAGCCCGTTCCAGCGCTCTGTGACCCTTACAGTAAAGAAGTTCCTCCTCATGTTAAGGTG
>JANIJG010002777.1:133252-161689 GCA_024611175.1 Megaceryle torquata | reverse complement strand
CTCTTCCCTCTCCGTGGGCCTCTGGAAGTGGAGAAGGGGCCGGGCAGGGGGGGGGGGGGGGGGGGGCGCGGGGGGGGGGGGGGGGGGGGGGGGGGGGGGGGGAGGCTGGCTGTAGCTAACCTGCAGGAGCACTGAATACACTTGGCTGCTGCTCATAATGATCCAAAGATATAATTATCGTATGCATGATGAGTAAGTACTACACCTGCCATATCTCTCTTGCTTAAATAAATAAAAGATTCCTTAAATACCACACAGCTCCCTTACGGGGAAGTGGTTAGCCAGAGAGGTCAGTAGAGGACATCATACTCCTGTCCTTAACCTTCCACCAGGCAGTTTCCCCATGGCATCTCTCTTGCTCTCTTTCCCTCCCTTCTGCTAACCTCTTCCTATGAAAGTCCTCACCTTCTCCTTTTCAGTGCCCAGCTTTCTCCTTCATTGTTATTTTTTTTCTTCTTTTTCTCTCCTCTGTCTTTGCCTGAGCTTTCTTTCCTGTTGCCTGTAAATCTCAACCACTACATTTATATGTAGCACTTACCAAGCAAGATTCTCAGTGAGAAGTTGGGATAGCTTTAACATTAAGGATGTGCTTTGTAGGTGCGTCACTCGTCATCCTCGTTAAGGGTTCCTTTGTTTCTGCAGCATAATTTAGCATTCTGTTCAGCCAGTGTATTATTTCTTCTTTATCAAAAGAGTTCTTGCGTGTGTCTGTAACCACACTGCTGCCTAGTATGTGGCCTAGACAAGCTGCCTGTGACACAGCAGGAATGGTGTATTCAGTGCAAAGGCTTTTTTTTTTTGGCTCAGACCATCTGCTGGTGAAATGTTCCTATCGCTAAAATCTCTTCCACGTAAGGAAAATGACCTATCACTGTTTACTTGTCAGTGACTGATGTCCTCAAACAGGGACATGAGCATTTTTAAGACTACTACAGAAAGTAGCATTAGATGCTTTGAGAATTACTTTGTCCCATATCTACTAACAGTGAAACCATTTTTAAGCCAGTATAGTAAGACCTTTGATGACTGTTGTCAACAATGAATCACTTTCCTATCGTAGAGGGAACCTTAGGAAATGCTTCAACCCAGCAGAAATATCTTGTTTATAGTCACTCCCCAGATTCTCATTTTTTCCATTATTGGTAGTAGATTTTGAATCTTCCTCAATCACCTCTGACTCATATAATTGCATCCATGTACCTTTATTTTTCTCTATATACCATACATGTATGTACCAAAAGACAAGCAAAAAGTTCAAAGGTATTGGAGGACGTGTCAAGCAGAGCAAGGTCATGTTTAGAGAATTGAATTCTATCTCTAGCTTTGCCTGGGACTTCACAAAAAAGACTAATGAGATTATTCAGGTGAATAAATCCAAGTGCATAGAATTGGATGTTTAAACACATATATAGGAGGAACATGATCAAATTTTCAGGAATGCTTAATTCCCCAAATTTCATTGACAGCAACAGAATCTATTATTGTTAAGACCCTTGTGAATTCAAACCAATTTCATAGATAACAAAGACAAATAAGTGTTAGGATCTAAGTTTGAAAATATCTATCATGTGCTGTTCTTCCTTCAATTGCTTGGGAAAAAAAAAAAAAAAAAAAAGGCAAGCACTATTTTCCCCATGGTTTCATAATGTGCTTATGTATCCTGAAGTGACAGGTGATGTGTGAAAGCAGCAAGTCTGTCTCTATAAAGTCATACATATTTTAATGTAAGTAAAAAAACCTAGTGATTAAAAATAAGAGTCATACTCAAAAAATAAATTTGGTAGCAGATGTAGAGTGCCCCTAGCATTAGGCCAGTCTTTTATCCAAGAGAAAAGCTATCTCACTGATGTCTGTGGGTGGTAGAATCCCATCATGGCATGACTCCTGTTTCATGACTCCCACCAAAACCCAAGGTTTGTCTATCAGGGAATTCTAGCCATGCCCAGTGCCTATACTGACGTACAGAGGAATCAGAAGAAAAACAGCATCCATTAAAAAAGTATTTGAGCTTAACTTTGTTTCTTTCTATTATTATTTTCATTAAAGCCTGGATGGTATGGCACAGCTTCAGAGACTTTAATGGTAATTCTTATCTTTCAGGCATCGGATCTCAAAATCAAAGTTTAGGTAAGTAAAATTGACTTGCTTTTCCTCCTTTCTATTGGTTTTGTTCCTTATTTTGTGAAGTGGTTTATTCCTGCTTCTTTGGGGTATAGTGGTGATTCTAAAAGATCCTGCCAAACTTGTCAATTTTAGTCAGTCATCTACCAAAAATCAAGATGCTTTTTCTTAGTTTCCTATTAAAATAAGGCATAGGGACTACTGACGCCATTTCACTGAGAAGTACCAATCTGATTGCTACCTACATATCTCAAGCAATAAAATATAAAAGCAGAAGAAAAAAATAGTTCAACCACATAATTTTACTACATCCATCAACATCAACCCTGTCAGCTCAAGGCTCTCTTTCCTACACTTTGTTGCATTACTCTGCTTTTCTTGATTGTAAATCTTTCAGCTGATCAGGTTTACATCTGATTTGTGAAATTCTCCCTTTTACCATGGGACGCATGGAGTTCTTCTGGTGGTGTTTGGTTTTCTGTTGACTTAAAACTTTTGAAAATGTGAAGCAGTCCCCAGGTGGTCATCTGTGTGTTTCCATTGGAAAGGCGGACTGAACTCATGGAACTTGGTTGTTGAGGTCCCAGTTCATTTATACCTCTTCAGTAGGAGCCCCACTGCCTCTGTAACTCTGAATTAAGTCAATTCTATAAAAAACTAAATTCATTTTCAGAATAACTGAAACAAGTGAGCAACTCTGTCCTTCAATGTACCAAAATAATGAATAGTAATGTGATGGAATGTATTTATGTATATATACTGCCTATATGCATCTCTATGCAAAGACTTACACACACAATCACATCTGCCCAATTCATGGATTTATTTGTATGTAGGTGTAAGCACAAAAAGACTACTTCTAGCATCACATGGTTGTGTACATGCACATTTGTGCACAAGTACAAATGCATGGAGTCTGCTAATGATTTAAAGACAACATATATGTCTAAGCGTTGTGCACATTATGAAAGTTGGGAAAATCATTACATGTCCCAGATCCACTGGAAAATATACTTGCTAAGTGTTTGTGGGAGTTAGACTGGGTGCCTTTAAAAATTACATAGCTAAAACAGCCTGGATTTCAGTACATGTTAAAATGTTGTTGTGAAATTCTTTGCCAGCCTGCAATATTCATGTTGTCTGTCTTTAGTTCATGTGGGTGCTGAACCCTGACCTCATGCATGGCCATAGTTTATCACTGGAAATAATACATCAGAGAAGACTAGCCAAGAAAAGTTCTCTCTTGATGTAATGCTCTGTGTGTGTCTCTAAAGAAGCACAGGCACACACGCACACACATATGTATATAATATCTATATAAACCTATTAGATTTATTATACAGTGGCAAGTGTTGCCTGGAAACTGGTTGCTATGCAAGTTAAATTCTGAAGAGTAGGAGGTGTGTAATTAGCTTTAAATATCTTCTATGGTTAGTAATTACCCTCAGAAATCAGTGACACAAGGGGATGTGCTCATGGAAGGCAAACTTTTAAAAGGTCTGTTGATGAGCAAATGGTATCCTTAGTTCCAGGCATGAAGGTGAGATGCTGAGGGTCCCTAAGTTTAGTTTTTCTGTTCAGAGTTAGCCCTCATATTGCGCTTACTCCTGAACATTGTTGAATGTTGGAAGTGTTCCATGGATTTTGTTTGACCTCCCCTCTCCAAGGGCTTAACCCAAAGGGCATGGTGTATAGTGGGTATCTTTTCATTGACTAGCCTGAGGCTGGGCAAGGTCCCAGTGCAGATTACAAGCATTAAATAGAAGCAAAATAATTATTTTTGTGGGAACTGGGCTAAAAAAACCTCTCAGGGTAGCTGCTATGGACATCTTAATCAGATTAAGACATTTCTTGAAGAGGCTTATTCATCCCTAAATGTTGCAAATTGTTCTAGGATTAACTTTATTCCTATAGCTAAAGGAAGGATGATCACAACTGTTGACTCAGATGAGAATGAGAGAACATTTCTCAGGGTGAACTTTTTATTCTCTACCACTCTTGAACAATAAATCAAAACTAGAGACTCTCTATGCAGTTTTGCAATAGCCTAAGGATCCCTATCTGAAAAGGACTTTTTCTTTTCCAATTTTTCAAGTCGCTACTGGCGCCGATGGAATCGATTCTGCAGAAGAAAGTGCCGCGCCGCTGTCAAGTCCAATGTTTTCTACTGGTTGGTGATCTTCCTTGTGTTTCTCAACACCCTTACCATTGCCTCTGAACACTACAACCAGCCAGACTGGCTCACGGAGGTACAAGGTGAGGAGAGGCTGATGGTCCTGTTTATTGTGGTCAGTGTCAAAAAAGATGATCGAGGAAGGAACTGATGCATTAGACCACACAATGTAAAAGGACCGTGCACAGCTCCAAATAGTCCCCTGTCTGTGCAGGATCTTAAATAATGCATTAAAACATCTGCCTACAATAGGAGAAGTTTGATGGAAAATGTAAATTCCTCATTTCCAGCTAAAGCAGTGTTCCACTGGGTATAGGTGAAATCAGGAGCTTATGCTAAAAATATATTTGCAGCAACTGGATTTCCAATTTATGGATAGCTATGGGGAGCCACAGTTCTCCCAGGTTTCCCCTGAATTGGCATTTATAATAAATTCTAGTTATCAGGGAGGTGGGGAAGAGTGATTTATAAAGTCTTTCTGTCTACAGAACAGTTGAATCCTCACTGGAGGTGAGAGCAGCTGAAAGGCTTAATTAAGCAACAGTAGGTAGCACAGCAGCTCTTCTATTCCCACTCTCATCTGCAGATGACAAGTGTGATGGGAGGTTGTACACAAGAAGGCATGTCCCTGTCATGGAGGTTGTGTGGTTGTGTAATACATCACAGCTGTATGTGCAAAGCATAGGAATCACTGCAAGCATCTTTGTAAAACATTTTCATGAATGAGATGCCCGCGCTCTTGAAGTCCATTCTTTGACCCAAGCTTATATGTAGTTAACCTTCCCAGAAAGGAAGGGACAATGGTTAGCTGTGATGGTCTTTTGACTAAGTTTCATTAATTTGTTTCTGTTTGTTTTTCATAAGACACTGCCAATAAGGTGCTGCTAGCTCTTTTCACGGCAGAGATGCTGCTGAAGATGTACAGCCTTGGTCTCCAAGCCTATTTTGTGTCCCTCTTCAACCGCTTTGACTGTTTCATTGTGTGTGGAGGAATCCTGGAAACAATTCTGGTTGAGACAAAGATCATGTCACCACTGGGCATTTCGGTGTTGAGATGTGTTCGACTCCTAAGAATATTTAAAATCACAAGGTACTTTTGTGCTTCTTGGGGAATGAAGGAGGGCTTTTGCTCAATGCACAACATATATAAGTACAAGTCACTCACATCCGTGGCTTTTCACTTTTCTACCACTAATTGGGTAGTGCCAGCTTGACAGTCCTCATCTTTTTAAGTCTGTGGCAGGATAGGAAGGGCTGTACAGACTGGATGTCCCTGATGTGAATGGTAAGGATTGGTGAGGAGTCTGGCATGGGGCCTGGAGACACTTGATGCCATCCAGATTATTAACTGAAATCTGGAAGGATAATGCAAGCTGAGCTTGGGCTCTTATGATTCTATGCAAAAGACAAAGTGTAAGCAAAACAGCAGATAGCCTTGTGACCTTTTTTGTTGCTTTATGGTGATGGAGAGGAGCCCAAAAGACTGCTGTGAGCCAAAACAACATTTGACAGAGGAGCCTATGCCAGGTCCAGTAGACTCAACAGTGGCCTGAGTGGGAAATAATGTCAACACCAGCAGCTATAGGCAAACGATGTTGCCAGCCCTTCCCCTTCACTGTCCAGCATGAAGCAGCAGCTTTATAAAGAAACCAGACTTTTCCAGACTTCCGGTATCATCTCTTTTTCCTTTTTCTCCTTCCTCCTCTCCCTCTGCATGAAGGCACAGTGGTATCTATTAAACAGTCACTGCTTCCTGCAATCATGTGCCTTCAAAACACCAGCTTGGTTTGGCAGAAGTTTTTCAGCTTGAGGGAAGGTTGTAGAAGAGATCAGCTCCCAGCTTACCCAGATGGGAGCTCTTGGAATGAATCTATCCAAGTCTTCACCTGACACAGCACAGGGTCTGCCTTTTCCCATGTGGGCACCAGTCAGCACCTTATAATAAACTTGACTAAGATGGTGAAAGAGTGTGGTTTTTTTCAAGTTCAGCTATGAAATGTCTTTAAAATTGCTCTAAACTCCCCTAAAGGAAATTTCTCACAGATTTGAAATAAAAAGCACAGTGCACAAGAAAAACAAGGCTAAAACTGGAAGACAGTCAAGATGGCAGAGCTGAGAGGCAGACAAATACAACAGACTCGGACCTGTACATTGCACAAGATTTACCCTCAAAGCTTCTGAGCCTCAGCTCTCTGGCAGGGTGGACGTTTTTCAGGGTCAGGTGGCAGAGACAGAAAATCAGTTTACAGTCTCAGAGAGAGACACCAAAGCCAAGCATACCACTATTAATAAAAGGAAAAAAAAAAGGTGATCTGTTTAGACTTGTGATCATAGAAGAAGTAAAAATATTCCAGCAAGAAAGTCATCTTTGCCCTTTTAGAAATAGTGGGAATCTCTTGGTCTGGTGACTGTTTTTCCTGGATCTTTGGGTTTGAAACCTATCATCACTGAGTCCCAGGCCCGGTTTCTGAGGAAACCAGTAGCTGTTTCAGGCATTGGGTAATCAGATACACCCAGGGCAACATACCAATAGCTATAAAAGCATAAGCTTCAACATAACATCCTGAAGAGGTCATTGTTTTTTCAAGATATTTCTCCACTCCTACACAAAATACATAATCTAGCTAAGAGAATTCTCTAATAGAAAGGCAAATGCTAAGAGATATCATTAATACTTTAGGAAGCTTGTGCTATCAGAGTACTCAAATATTGCTGAATCTTCTGGCAGAGATGTAATGTTGGAACCAGCCAGCACTAGGACTAGTTAAATTTACCTTCATTCTGCAGAAGAACTAAAATATAATTTTGCATGGAAGCAAATGTTACCTGGAATATGTCTCCTGCAGTGTGTACATGGGCCTATGCGTAAAGAACAGAGCTGAGGAATAGCTCATAATGAATAATGTATTAATTGGATTTTGCCTTCTTTCCTGTTGCAAAAATATTGGCAAGTAGGTTGCAGTAGTCTCAGATTTATCTATGTTTTTTAATTATTCATCATTTTCTTCATGATTTTTCCCCTCTGTGGGCGAAGTTTGCCCTCACGTGGAAGGCCCTAGCACAGAACTCTAAAGCAGTATTTTAGGCCCACTCATGTCTTACTGCAGGAGAGAATATTCTGGCATTAAGATAACACTCTTACCTCTGATGTTCTCTGGTAAAATACAAATGTTTCCATTATTCACTCAGCTCTAAATACAATGATGGCTTATTGTTGATGTCATCCATACTGATAGAAGACACCACCTGAGTGCAATGACAATACAGAAAGATACAATCCTAGAAAGCTGGGAAGGATAGGAGGGATGATGGTGTCATATTTTATGTCAAATATATATTCATGAGCAGTGACATGGAGACATATGGGGGAGATGAAAATAGTGATAATCAAGGGCATTAAAAGGGCACAAAGCAGGAAAATTGCTCTGGTGAGAGTATATCAGTAGGTAACCTGTTCTTTATATATTTGTATGGATTTTCCATGGTAAATACCAAGCACAAAGAAATTCTGGGTGCATCAAGATGATACACGTCTAGGAAAAACATAAATACAGCTCTCTAGTATACTAGAAACAAATAAAGACACCATCAGATGAACAATGAATAATTTTAGTAGACAACATTTAGAATTTCAACAACAAACATTTCTTCCAAAAATATCAATACTATACAGAATAATTTAGTCTTGTACATTAGACAAGCAGACAAAATAATCTGTTTGGTTTTGTTCTCCCTAATTTTTTCAAGGCTGTGCAGAAAATCTCCCTTTGCTAAGAGAAGAATTATTTTCTCTTTATAAATAGTCCTTTACTGCTTTATAAATTTCTATATTTAGTCTTTTATACTTAAAAAATAAATCAATTTATTTGCAACAGGATACTGAAATTTGGTAATTTATGCCTAATCCTGCCACTAGGTATGTCACTGTTAACTATAGGGAGGAGAGGCAGGGCACATTTTTTTTTGTACCTGCTTTCAAATTGGTTTTATATTGGATGAATAGTGTGGGAAGTTTTCCTACAATGAGACTGCCAGCTGTTGCTACTGTTTTAAGCTCTGCACCTGTGATTGCCAGTATCATAAAGACATAGTGGAAGGCAATGGAGAGAAGGAGGAAGAGAATAAAAGAATACATTAAGTTCTAATCCAGTTCTGCAATTAATTTTTGAGTGAGATGTTGAACAAACCATTTAACTTCTCTGCATCGTTCCTCCATTTTGAGACAGCATTTATAATCACAGCCTACTCACTGGGGTTTTGCAGTGCCTCATTCACTGGCAACCTCAAGGGTCTGAGATCTGCAAGTGGGAGATGTTAAGAAGCACGTTCATCTCCCTGTAAGTCTGAGGCAGCAGCAGCACTGTCTCTCTTACCTCCCATTAAATGCTGCCTGGTCCAAAACCTCTGATTCCATCCAGTAGTGCCATGAGATTTATTGTAACTATTTTTCCCTTTGAAATTTACTAACCAAAGAGGACAAAGTAGTGAGAGACTTTTTCTTTGTCTAAGCTTCAACCATTCAAGATTTAAAAGCCTTGTGTTTCATTGAGTAACCCCAGATCTCACTTTGAGGGGGTGTTCATGTTAATTCTACAGCCACCTAATGTGACAGACAGTAACCTCAGGTCAGGCTTCTAGGATACTAAGATAAGACAATTGTTATTTTCACATCCTATTCAAGTTGAGCTTTCCTTATCCTTTCCTTTTTCTCTCTGCTCCCCCCCCATTGGTTTGTTTACTTTTCTACTGGTGCTGTATTTCTAGCCAGCACTCAGTACACAGATAAAACAGCGCTAATCTTATCACTAGGTCATCTCAGTTAATTGCTTTAAGTTACATAAGAAACTGAATCTCAGATATTGAACCATTTGTAAGAAATGCAGAGCTGATAAAAGTTTGTGCAGTTTTGCTCTGAGATAGCAAGGCATTTAAGCTTCAAGTGAGTCACTGAGACTATTCAGATGTGTAACAGCTTTACTGTATGCCTCTTCCGGGCACTCTTAGAAAGACCTATAAAATGGGTGTCCTGGCTGACATTGGAGAACTTGTAGAGATATTATGGACCCCATCAATTTCTGGTTTAAGGATGCTAAAGTCAGTCAAGTTTCATCAGAAATTAATCTTTACTTTTTACTGTGTCACTTTCCCTTCTTCCCAAAGTGTGAAAGTATGTGAGCTGTAAGCATCAATGCAAACACAGTGAGCTGTTACATTGCACATTCAGTGCAGATATTTGGTGGCATGGAGCCCACAGCTTCCATGCCCTTACCTTTGCTCTGTAGTTTTTTCATTGCTCATCTCTTTAATTGCAGTTAAACTTTAAAGCATTTTAGTTTTCTCTGAAGTGCTAAAGCTGGGCTGGAGGGAAAACATCACAGTTCTCTTTGAAGCTCAGCCCTTGGAGATGAACCAGTTGCTGAACTTCAGAGGACATGGCAGTGTCCCTCTACAGATCAGATTGCTAACCTTCATAAAGTGATTGGGCTGCTCAAACATTCTTGTCTTCCATGGGACACGAAAACTCTTATTTTTACACTGGCATTTAAAAGATATTAATTTAACTGGGACTGGGATTTTAAGAACTTTTGTCTCTATTTACTACACTAGTTTCAGAAAAAAATTGTATGTTGAAGGCTCACGCTTCCTCAGGAGCAAGAGAACTAGACATGTCTGCCATCCTTCTAAAGTGGAACTTTTGTCTCTGAGGAAAATATGGCTAGAAATTCAGAATCCCCTAAGGAAAGAAAGGTTTAGTATTACAGGCTTTGGGAGAAGTGAGTGGAGGATATTGGCCATGGTGGAATCTCAAAGCATAGTAGTAGGCCACAAGAGATGGTGCTAAAAGAAAGATGTAGAGATCACAGGCAAACATTATTGGTAGTAATGTACATTCAAAATGAGGTGACTGGAAGATACCATTTAATGTTCAGCCCAGTCTGAAAGATCTGTCTGACTCAAAACTGCATACAGGAGAAGTGATCATGGCCGCTAGGAGTGGTTGAGCAGATGTGAGACTGACGTGGAAGTTGCTTCATGGGTGACATGGTGGATTCTTCAGAAGTTTTTTCTAACAGCTTTTTCCATTATGTTGCTACTCAGCATGTTGGCAGAGAATACAAGGAAATTGTCATGCTACAGCAGAGCATGACTAGTGGCATCTCTGTGAACACTAAACTGGGGTCTCAAGGGCAAGAAGATCATTTCTTTGCATTGTACATCACACTGATCTTGGCCCAAGCCTGTATATGCTGGAAGAACAGGTCTTAGCTATCCTCTCTCAAATGAAGCCCTTCCAAAATGTTCTGCAACCTGTTTGAGGAAGTATAATGGGTTTGACACCCAAAAAGCAGTGATTGTGCATTCTTCCAGGACAAAGGAAACTCTGGACTTTATGAGTGTAGATCTGGAGTCTCTTTTACAGTCCATATAAAAGGACCTTTAATGTCTTTCTCATTCCTCTTAATCCCACAAAGCTAAGCAACGTCTGTCTGTGCCCAAGCACATACTCACAGACACACCAGATTTTGGACAAGTTTGTATTTTCATCCAAACTGTTTCCCCATCTGCTCTTGTTAGTTATTACAGGCCGTTCTCTGGAGTGAGGTATTCTGGCTGCCATAACATCTGTGAGTGTTGTAATGAGGTTGGTTAGAATGTAAGTCACTGAAGCAGCAAGAACTAATCACTGTATATTGATATAAGATTTGCAGAGCCATAGATGGAGTGATGGAGAGTGCTGCAATAATCTTCTGGGTGTGCGTATGGAGTGGGGGGTGGATGGAATTGTGTATGTACACGTGTCGTAGTAAAATTACTCATTAGCTGCAGTAGGTCTCATTATCTTAGGGAAGCACATCAATGATTCACTGCTTAACAGGGTGTTTGGAAATGCCTGCTTATACACAGAAGGCAGCCTGAACCAATATCCTGTGCAGGCCATGAGCACCTGTCTTGGATTGAATGAATTTTAACTGCCTCTATTTTCTCTCCCAGATACTGGAATTCCCTGAGTAACCTTGTGGCTTCACTTCTGAATTCCGTTCGATCCATTGCCTCCCTGTTGCTGCTTCTCTTCCTCTTCATTATCATCTTTTCACTCCTGGGGATGCAGCTCTTTGGGGGCAAGTTTAATTTTGATGAGATGCAGACCAGGAGGAGTACATTCGACAACTTCCCCCAGTCCCTCCTTACTGTGTTTCAGGTAAGGATAAGAGTGGTCCCAGTGGGGCCAACATACTGTGTTTGTGTGCAGTCAGAGTGCAGCTCCTGCACCCTTCCACTGCTGCCTGACGGTCTCCAAGACTGGACATCAGGCTAACAGATCCAGGAGCGAGGTGCTATGCTGCATGACCAGCACAGAGGTATTTCCTCTCAAAGTGGGGAACCAGAGCTAAAGTCCTCTGTGTGTATCAAGGCTACCAGGTCTTAGCAGGGTAGGACAAGATAATGGCCACTGCCATGTCCCAGGCCAGCACCTGCATGCCAAAGCCTAAACCTGCAACTGACCTTTCCCCTCCCACAGTACTGGGGAACAAATGTCTGCTCACAGCACCAGAGAAGTAATCAAATGGCCTTTAAGCTGACTGTAGTTTTGGGAGTGATCAACACAGAACATCAGGGTCAGGATTTCATGTGCAAGGTGAAGTGGCAGGATGGGCTCTGCTCAGGGCTGTCTTCAGTGCAGCTTGTCTGAAACAACACATGTGGGAGGAGGAAATGCCTGGGAGAGGTGGGTAGACTTGAATAGAGTTGTCTGGGAAAGCTATTTGGCTTCATCCATCACCTTCAAAAGGACATCTGGATTGGTTTTTTTCCACACTTTGAGCACAGATTCTCTTTGTTCTGTTTGGTTGGTGTTTTTAATTTTCTAGATGGACACAGCCAGACTGTCCACCCATCCTGGGGGAGGGAGTGTTCTCTAGGGTAGCGAATATCTTTGTGTTAATGGGGTTTTCAAATTCTCTGTGTGGTCTAACACTGTATCCCTTATTGGTGGGAATGTGTCATTTAGATCCTGACTGGGGAGGACTGGAATTCGGTGATGTATGATGGGATCATGGCTTATGGCGGCCCCTCTTTTCCAGGAATGTTGGTCTGTATTTACTTCATCATCCTCTTCATCTGTGGAAACTGTATCCTTTGATGCTACTCTCTTCTCCGAATGGGGCTGAATTTAAAGCTACCCTTTACTACTTTGTTATGTCAAAAAATAATAAATACCTTACATTTTTACCTTTTCCCTAGGTCTGAATTTTGGTTTTGCACTGCCAAAAGTTAGTTTAATTTTAGCTAGTGCTAAGGCATATCAACAGTTGTAAGAGCCAGATACGTGCCAGTTCCACGTGCTGTCTTTTATTTAGTGTCTTTACAAGTGTAGTGTTTTTATTTTTCATTCCCTTAATTCTCTCATAAATTTTCCTTTCCTGCCTTCTCCAGAAACTAATCTGTGTATGTACCTATTGTGCTTACTGCGTATTTTTGCTTTAATTGCCTTTTCAGTAATATAGTTTGTGTGTTCATCCAACCCTTATGTGGAATAAAAATATGTATAATCTACAATATGCTGTATACAAATGCTATAATAGGAGTAACATATGTTTGGCAATAATTGATTTCTGTTAGATCATATATTAATTCATGTATAAGCTAACAGGATCCATCTTGCATTTCAGTTACTGCAATCTGTGTGTTCTTCAAAGAGAAAATTCTGTGCTCTATTACCTTCCAGGCCTGTGTTGGTGTAAAGTAACTTCAGTTCTCTCTGGCTTCAAGGTGAAGTGAGGGCATTGTACGTATCCCAGGAGGTACAAAGCACATTGCATGATTAGGCTGTGTCTTTTCACAGGCATTTGCATTTAACATAGAGCTGTGGTATGTTCCATATCTGTTTTCTGCAAATATGTTCATGTTTAGTTTCTGCTTCCCTAATAAATGGCCCTCCTGTGTCAGAGGTGACATATTTTTTGTACAGATTCTTCTCTTAAGCCACCTTGTAGTCCCAGCCCAGCTCTTCTGGCCTTTCCTCATAATTCAGATCTCTCAAACTTTGTAATCTGACATTTCAGTTGACTTGCATGCCCTCTCTTCAAAGTGAAATGGTGCAATTTCACATATCTGAAGGTCGAAGTAGGCAGTCTGCCTGGCACCATAAAAAAACCTACAATTTGTATCTCCTTGTGAACTACAGAGGAAAATGTGAGCCAGCTCTACATTCTGGCTGATTTCAGAGCCATTAGACCTTGGAGCCCAGGGAGAGGGGTGGCTGTAGTTCCAGTCTAACCCTTGAACAGGGCTTTACTTAAAAGTTATCATGGTGTAATAAGACCTAACCTCAATAAATCTATAAAAGAAGCTGATGTTCAGATTTTTAACATGAGATCTGAACACAGACTGGCAAGACAAGAAAACAGTTGTGATTTCTTGCCCTTCAGCTACATGGGCATGACTGGCCATGCATGGACTCTCTGCTAGGAGGTGGTAGACTTGTCAGCACAATCCTTCAATGCCCAGACTGAATGAATTTCCTTTTGTTTGCCTCAGAAATGCTAATGAGAGTGCTATGCTTGCTGTCCATAAAATCCATTCAGGTTTGTGGGAATACCTATAATAAAGTTGTTCAACTCAAGTACATAGGCCAAAAACTAGAAAGCCCGGGTGTCTTATGGTTCTCCAATATAAGGGTGTTTTAATAAAAGTGACCTAAGCTGTCAAAGATGCAAAACATTCAGCTTTCACCTTATCTTCAGTGGGATTTATTGCACAAAGTGAGACTCTTTTGGGAAACTGGAAACTAAGATATAAGTCTGGATGTTTTATATCACTCTGTTGTGAAACTTTGGAAACCACTCACAGTGCGTAAGCCATTTGGATGGAAGGTGTAGGTTTGTGTATGCTGGATATGCACATCCTGAACATTTGTGTGAAATGAAGGTTTGGAAAATCCAAGAGATCTGATGACAGGTTGCTAAAAATTTTCAATTAAGAAATCTTTGGTATAATATTGTTCTGCAGTTTCCAAAGCCTGTTTTCTTTAAGTAGCACACAAACAGATATCCTGCTGAATGTATTTTTGGCCATTGCTGTGGACAACCTTGCTGATGCTGAGAGTTTAACATCTGCACAGAAAGAGGAGGAAGAGGAAAAAGAAAGGAAAAAGCTAGCTAGGTAAATTCATTTGCATACATCTATCTACACTCATATGCATGCATTTCTGTAAGTAGAATTGCACACATGATGCACATATATATGTGCAAGTAAGTATGTGTGTATGTGCGAGATGTATGTATAACCTATTACCTGTGGGAGTGTATAGATTATATATATGTGCATAGATTATATATATGTGATTAATGTCATTATATATGGAATTGTGCAATATAAATTTTCCTGTAAAACAATTCAAGCTAAAGGACAAGAAGGCGTCATGAGCTGAGAGTCCCAACAGTTGCAATGATATGAGCAAAGGAAAGAAAGTCTGGGTGACCAATTGAGCTTTCAGGGCATCAGCAGACAATGAGTGGAATGGCATAGATGTTACAGTCACATTTGAATTTCCTTATTTCCTTCTGATTGCTTTGGACCACAAGGCATATTTTCAGACTGTTTTTTCCCAGGACAAGATTCAGCAGTTTCTTCTCTTTAGATGCCACATGCTGTTCTTTTCGGGTTTCTGCAGACTCTTAGGAGGCATGAACTGGATGTAGAGCTTCTCTTTTGTTCCCAGCTGCCAGCAGCAGGGAAGCCTTTCCTTGCTGGTTATTTCTATTTGCTGTCTTCCAGGCTGCTTAGAGGAGGTCTCTTGTGCAGATCTTTCTGCTGTGTCCTGTATGCTAGTCAACACATTTCCCTGGCTCTGGGATTGCAGTGAGGGACGTAGCTTTGTAGGCAGCCTAGTGGAAGTCCGCAAGATATGGGTTGAAAATGGTTCCTGCCTTTATCATTGGATGAACAATGAGATCTCTGCTGACAGACCTAGAGTATGCACATGCACAAACACACAGGCATGTACTTCCCCCACACGTGCATGCACAGGCCATTGAGAAAGCTATAAAATAAAAGTATGCTACATAGAATCAGAGTAGAGCCTCTGCCTTTGCCTGCAGGTGACGACAAGGTGGAGCTTCTGGTATGTAATCTGGACTCAGAATGGAGATGCCAGCCAGCTGATTGTTCTCATGGTGTGTACATGAAGTTCCTGAAAGGGAAACAGTTTTTCACCTTTGTAATTCTTTGCTTTTTATCTTGTAAAATTGATAGGACTGCTAGTCCTGAAAAGAAACAGGACATAGAAAAAACAGCTGTGGAGGAGGAGGCAAAGGAGGAGAAAATTGAGCTGAAATCGATCACTGCTGATGGAGAATCCCCACCTGCTACCAAGGTACGGTCTGCTGCCAGCCAGCACTCTATGCAGTGATGGCATGAGCAGCTTGGATTTCTGAGGGAATGAAAACTCTCTGCCTTGTCTGATAAAAGCTTTACTTATTCTCTTTCCATTTCTGTCAGATCAATGTGGATGATTATCAGCCCAATGAAAATGAAGAAAAGAGCCCATATCCCCCAACAGAAGCGCCAGGTATATCTCTTCTTTCCCTTATCCCTGATTCAACAAAGAGAAGCTCTAGTTGCTAATGCACATAAAGCCAAATTGGTATGCTGAACATGTAATACTTTCATGATGGGACAGGATGATGTGCTTACCTGTGTTTGCACAGGAGTTGGTCCTTTTCAGTCCCTATACTGATTACTCATATTTTATTTGCTTCTCTGTAAAGCTCTGTATTTGGAAAACCAAATCACATACAAATCTCTGTATATGAAAATATATATGACTTAGTTTTCAGTCTATTTTTTCAGTACTTGGTGGTCAGGAGAGACTCACAACAGATACTTACAAAAGGCAAAGTGCCTAATGCACTTTTGCACTGTTATCTAATCGGAAAAGACAGTGTGACTTATTAACATAATTTTAAAGGCATAAGATCTCAGCCTAGATTTGGAAAAAACAAGATAGAATATTAGTTTAACTAGTTTTCAAGTCAGATGAACCTAATTAAATTAATCCTCAGATACGTAAAAGATTGGTTGAAAAAATCTCAGAACTTTGAGTAGCTTTTCTTCAAGAGATCCTGAATGGGGAGTGGGGTTGGAGCAGAAGAATTATAAGCTAGTCAGTTCAACTTCCATTCTTGGAAAAGTACTGGAACAAACGATTAAACAAACTGTATGACTGCAAGATAAGGAGGTGACTAGCAGCCAACGTAGATTTTCCAAGAAAATAATGTCAAACTACTTTTATTTTTTTTCTAAAAGGGGCTGACAAGACTTTTAGACAGGAGAAAAGAAGTAGATGTCATACTCTTTAGCTTTACTAAGGCTTTTGACTGCCTCTTAAAACATTCTCCTAAGCCGGATAGAAAATCATGAGCTAGATGATTGGGAGAGAAATTGGTCAGACTGTTTACGTGGAGAGAGTGATGACCCAGACAAGGTTCTACAACCCAAGAGCCTGTCCCGAGTTCATTTCAGTTCATTGTTAATGACCTGAATGATGGAAGAGGAAATATGCCTATTACATTTGCAGATGGCATGAAGCTAGGAAGGACAGGAAGCATGCTGGAGGGCAGCATTAGAATTCAAAGAGCTCTTGAGGAACTGGATAAATGGTCTAAATAAAATTGAAAGTGCCAAGCTCTACACATAGACAAGAATAAACAACTCACAAATAAAGGATCTCAGGTGACAACTAGTTAGGTAACGGTCATTGAGGAAAGAATCTGAAACTTGTGATCACAAGCTCAACAGGTGCCAACAACGTTCTTCTGTCTTTCAAAGGGCAAGCAAGTAGTGAGATTTATAAACAGTGAAAACATGACCCTTTACTCCAAATATGGGTTTCTTCTAACTGGCCAATGAAAGCCAATCAGGGCAAGGCAACTGTTTTGTTCTGTTCATCACTGGTAAGATCTCAGCTGGGATATCATATCTCATTTTGGGTGCTTTGCTTAGGATAAGTGGGGCTGAAGTGGATGGAGTGTAGAAGAGCATGGTGAAAGCAATGCTAGTAGGAAGCAAGAACTAAGATTGAAAGAATTGGGGTCATTTGAAGTCAGAAAGGCAAGAGAAATATCTTCAAATGTATAAAACCCTGTTACAGGTAGGAGGGGAATTACCTCCATTATAGATAACAGAAGTAACAAATTTTAGATTCACACCAAGGGAGAATTTTCTAATGGTGAAGTTGGAAAAGATCATGGAGATGGTTGTGGAAGCCCAGCATCACTGAATGTTGTTAAGAACAGGTCAGAAAAATATCTGCAAGAAAAGGATTAGATATTAGTTGATCCTGGCTTAACAGAGGCGTGAACCAGAAGGCCTTTTATGATCCTCTCCTGCTCAGCCCTTCTGTGTTTCTAGGATTATCTAACTGTCACGTTAAGGGTGGGAATGAGACATTTGCCTGCTAGAGCCCAAGGATTTCTCTGAGCACTTTTGCAAAGTCTAGGATGTGTCTGAGAGTCCCGTCTCAGAGCCCTGGCCGAGGGGCTTGTAACCGACACACCTGTGTCGCTATAGGGCTCCTGCTGAAATGGTAGTTACCCATTTCAGAGTCCAGTTAAGGACTATGCTAAGACAGTGTAAAAGTTAAACAGATAAGTTTGATTTATTAGAGCAATGGAGAGGATTGGAATTGCTATTGATTTATACACTGACTGCAAAGGAATAACTGAGCTCAAGTAAAGAATTCCCGGGTAACATCCAACGCTTTGGAGGCACTGGCCTGAGCTACAGCGCTGATAGGTGATAAAATTAAAATGTACTCTGTATATTGCAATTCTTACCAAGAAGGCTTTTCTGTCTTGGGTGGAGGAAGAGGAGCACAGCCCATTGACTGTCTCTGCTAGACTTTTCAGTCTTCTCTTCTTCTGCCCCCTGTACACAGAGATGTATTCTCTTTGTGGTTTTTATATCCTAATTCTGTGTGTCCCTGCCTCCTAGGTGATGTTTGGCATGATTTGGGTGGAGAGTTGAGTGACATAGTCATTTATGTTTTGCATGTACTCCTTTAGGCTCATTGCCATACTCAGGGGCATAAACTTTAATATTAATTTTGCCATTAATTAGGTTAAGGTCTCCACTCAGACATTCTGGCCTCCAAGATTTGTTTGTGCTGTTGGTTTGGCCAAAACAGGGCTGTCTTATCTTCACAAGACTCCCTCCTTCAGCCATTTGGCTACCAGATTAGCAGATCTCCAGCCTCAGAGATAGCACAAGAATATCATGGTCATAAACATCTCAACCTTTCTCACAAAGCACACTGAATTAGCTGTATTTCTGCCTCACAGCAAGCTAGGCCGTTATGCCACAGCAACAGGATGTAATAGGTAGTAAAACACATTCTCTGCTATTCTGTGATTCCTAATAAACATCTGATAATAGCCTGATGTGATGGGATAAAAAAAAAATAGGCATAATAGTTCATTTTAAATAGATGGACAAGGATTTCAGACAAGTACAAAGGAAAACAGTTCATTGCATTTCATTTTCAGTGCAAAAAATCCCCATATTTGCTATACTTGTATTCATCCATATTTATAGCCCATTTATCAGGAATAGAGTGTGGTTCCAACACCATTGCTTTACCTTTACCTAGGGCAGATCACTCTGGCATTAATCTTTTCAGCACCTATATGTACACAGGCACTTACTGGACACACGGCCCTAGTTTCTAAGGGGTTTGTGGGAGTCTTTAGTCAGAAGCACCAATTAAAACAGCTTGATACAGTTCTGTTTCTGTTTCTGTTTCTTAGATGGCTTGGATTTGCAAACCGTTATATTTTTTTTTAAGTGAAGGTATGGTCACCTGTATATCAAATTTAAGCCTACTGGTAATAGAAATGTGGTTTAGTTAACTTCTGTGGATGGCTTTGAAATAGTCCAGCATGTGAACTGTATGACAAAGACTACATCTACAATTTGACGGACATTTTATCTGCACCCATGCATAGGATTAGCGTGCAGAAAAATAAATAAAATCACTTTTGACTCCTGCCTTGGGGTACCAATCCCTGGCTTGGTATACTTTTCAACAGAACCTAAAATTTGAATGGATGATCAGGTTTTCCCCTGTCTCCTAAACTGTTAGAAATTCAAAGGGACAGCATCTTGGCTATTTGCCATTGTACAATGCCATTTGTAAACAGGCGTATTCCCTGAATTATTTTATCAATTCTTTGTGAAGTCCATTCTGCTGTATAAAGCTCAGAAAGACCACGGCCCTCTCAGAGCTGATGTGGCATGTGACATCTGCCTTGTGTAGTTAGTTCTGGGGAACAAGACTCCAAGGCTTTCCTCAGCACTAACAGCAAGAATTTCCCAATCCCAATGGCCCATCTAGGAACACACCATTTATTGACCACTTGCATGTGGATCTATTTCAGTTGTACTTTGAGTGAAACATCCTATTTCTTCTTAGATGCAGTCAGGTGGTTCTATCTATTTTCTGTTTATGATCTACGCTGTTAATGCCTGTGACCTTTCCATAGCTGTGTCCCATTCCATCCTCTGAAACCATCTTTCACCCTAACCAAGTGTTAAAAAATAATTTGAAACAGTCACTTCATTTTTTTCCCTTTATTCTTTCAACTTACCTTGCTCAATTTCCTATTTGTTTCTGCTGCCTCAACTGGTTTTCTCAATAACCTTTCCTGACTCCATTTGCCACATAGTGTTTCCTTTATCTCCCAGAATACTCTGTGTACTTGCAGCTCATCAGATCGCCTGCCCTATTTGTTGGAAGGAGAGACTAGTTCTTCCAGAGATTTGTGTACACTAGAAGGATTATTATGATGATATGTTTATTATAGGAAGACAGGGAGCTAGTCTTGCAGTCTAGTACAGAAACAGACAAAGAATTCAGAATGTCAGATGAAGGTAAAAGCTTGGGATGATTCATGGGAGCTCAAAGCAAAGCAATGTCCTTACACAGAAGTTCTGGTCTTTGTACAGTAAAAAAAAAAAAAAAAAAACAAACTTACCATTGAATTTTTCACTGATGCTGCACTGTAGCCTCAGTATGCTTATGGCTCCACAACCAAAAGACATCGCCATTCTAATGAAACATAGTTCAAGATAACAGTCCCAGACTTGGATTTCTTTCAATTTTAGGAGAGTTCAAACCTAGATCTGAACTCAGCAGCTCTGAGTTATGTTTCTTTATGATTTCATGGCAAGCTTGACTAGAAGAGTCATTTTTTTTAACGTAAATATACCTTAGGTATAGAAAACAGTGAAAGAACACTTGTTGGATTGCAACTGATGTACTGCTGAGCCCATCTGTGAATACCACATTGACCTTTGATTCTATGAATGCTGGCAACTGTCTGACATAATGTTTCTATATGCAGGTAGATAACTTAGGTAGTGACCTGAGCTGAGTCTGTAACTGTGTTACTCTTTGCATATTTGGGCCTCAGTGTTTCCCTTCTTCTGTGCCCTAGACCCTGCTTGAAAAATATGAAAAATACTTAGAACATTATTCTTTATCTGTGACTGAGGAACTGAATGTGTTTTCCAGCCTGAAGCTATGTGACTGCCAGAGCCATTAATATATTACTTGATGTATGGCAGACACAAGAAAAAGAGGAGAGGAACAGTGTTCTTTATGGTCTTCGTGGGGCTGATCCTTCTGCGAAGAGTCCATTTTCCTGAGGCATTGTTCCATACCCATTTAAAAGTGGGTTTTTTTAAGCTTTTGTCATGGTTTAGGCCCAACCAGGCACTACACAGCTGCTTGCTCCCTTCTCTCCCCCACCCCCTAATAGGATGGGAAGGAGAATCAGGAGAAATAGGTAAAACCCCACAGGGTTTTTTTCTGAGTAAAAGAATGATCTAACAGTAAAGGCACAGAGCAAGGACTCCAAATTCTAAGCTTCTTAAGTAAGAGTCTCAAATATGCCACACGATCATGAGCATCAGTATTGTGAACTGTTAGAAGAAAAAATAATTTGCTTACCTGGATTATTGTCAGCTCACTCTGAATCCTGCAGATAAAAGGTTCATGTGTAAAGTATTGTAATACTATACAAATATGAGCATTAACAATAATATTTTCCAAGTGCTATACAAAATATTATTTCTGAAAGAATGTTTCTTCAACTAATAAAGCCGGTAATATAAAGTACATTACAACATTAAATTGAGCTGTTAAAAAGTAGACTGCCTTAAAACAAACAAACTCTGTGTACCAGCTCAAACATTTATACAAAAATCTATCAAGTGAATTTTAGCTGAACTCTTGCTATTGGAAGTGTCAAGAAAGAATCCTATTTGCATGTAATAGTGACATGCATTGAAAAGGCCACTTTTTTTTCTCCTGCCTCCAGCATCTAGGATATGTGCTGATTCATCTGTTCTTTCTGATGTGTCCATTACCAGATTAAGTACAGTACGTGACCCAAAAGAAACAGTCTCTTCCTGGAATTTATCTCACTTTATGGACTTAAGATAAACCTTTTACCTACAGTTTCCTCCTTTGCATTGGCTGCAAGATGAATCAGTTGCATTTAACCTGTCAGGCTACTTTCTTAAAATAATTTTTTCTTTCTTGTTGATTAAGTGAGAGGATTGAGGTCTTTAAAATAGCAAAATCCTATTATGTCATATACAAAACAGCACCTGGCTTCAGCAGGTAGGAGAAATCCTCAAAGGTGTAAGATTCTCTTTCACATACCACTTGCCCCCCATCTCTGTGTTTTTTAACTTGAGGGTGCTTTTGTTCTGCACAGTGCCTGGAGATCTGCTCCATAAACATTAGGTTTGAGAGTCTCAGCCTTTATCCTGCCCTTTCAATCTTCCCCCTGCTGAATTATGAAAGGTGACAATTTTAAGGACTTCTGATTGGTTTCAGTCAAAGTGCCTATGTTCCATGTCTGTTCTGGGGCATGCATGCTCTCATCCAGACACAATACCAGATGTAGCAGTGGCTCCATGAAGAGCCTTCCAAGGAATAGAAAAACGGATCTTGATAAACTGGAGGAATGGCCTGAAGGACATAAGATGCAGTTCAATAAGGATGAGGTCAAAGGACCACTCTTGCGACAGTCAGCAGCACATATGCAGAGTTGGGGAGTGACAGACTAGGCAGCCACTATGTGGTAAATAATCTGTGCTTTGTGCAAATCAGAAACTGATGGCAAATTAATGCCAGAGTGTAATGAAAATAAGTGCCCATGAAGGACATTTAAACAAGAAGATAGTATTATGACATAAGTATTAATCCAGCTCTGCTCTGCACCAGTAAAACCTCAACTGCAGGTTAATCCTGAAGCTAATCTGGAAAAAAGTAGAAAGAATGATCAGAGACCTGGGGAACACAGCACCTCGGGGAAGACTATTGTTGTTTTGCTCTAGGAATGAGAAATCCTCACAGAGGCATAATAATGGTCCTTGAGTATGTAAAAGCATTCTGCAAGAGGGAGGGAATTCCCTATTTTCTGTGTCCACGGAAAATAAGAGAACAGATAATAGACTTAGATCATAGCAAGAATTATTCAAGTCAGTAAGTTTTTTTGCAGAAGGGACAGCAAAGCATCTAAGGAGACCATTGTGAGGATACTGTGGGTTTAGCAGCATTAATGGTTTTACAGAGAGACTAGATCAATGTCTGCCAAGGTGAGCACTGGGCAGCAGATGCTGCCTTGGAGGAAGGAAGTAGACAAGGGAATCTCAACCTTTCATCATCCTATTTGAATGATTCTTAGTTTTTAGCTCATTATGACAAAGACAAATGCCCCAGCACTCCATAACATGTTGTATTTTGCATTAAAAGACAAAAATGCTTCTTGCAGCAGAGGAAGATGAGGAAGAACCTGAGATGCCTGTCGGCCCTCGACCTCGCCCAATGTCTGAGTTGCACCTCAAGGAAAAGGCTGTGCCCATGCCTGATGCCAGCGCTTTTTTCATCTTCAGTCCTAACAACAGGTATTTAGGAGACTACTTAGGTGGAACAAGGCGGAGAGCAGGTAACCCTTTCAGACTGGGCCCCAAAGGTTATGTGGTGCAGAGCTCCCTTCCAGCAGTTCATACCAGACACATCCTTTGACTAGTCTCTCCTTTAAAGGCCCTGTCACAATATCCTCCATGAAGGCACAACTGTAGGGAGCCCCCTGACAATATTCAGTGGGAGCTCATGGCACCTGCAAGGCTGATTGAAAACATAAATCAGGAGAGCTCTGGAAATAAGGGACTTGCAGACAAGTCAGTAATTGGAATTCCCCAACATATTCAGGTCCAAATTGCAAGCAAGCTATCATGCAATCGGACGAGCATGAGGTAGGAGCTTCCTATCCTAAGGACTGCTCAAAATCCACTCCTGGTAGGGAGTTCATATGTCTCTTCTCATTCCTACACATCAAGAATGAGCATAGAAGAAAAGGGAGGAGTATGACGAGAGCCCATATCTCTGAGGGGAGGCTGAGAAGAATAACTCTTCTCACACTCTTTCCTCAGGCTCCTGCAATGTGGCTTCGCATTGCCTCACCTGTCTTTCCAACATAGATGTGTGAGACCAGCACTGTGAGTGTAAGGCTGGGCTATGACACAGGGGAATATATCTTTCCAGGGGTGCAGAAATGAGCTCACTGCCCAGTATTCTGTTCAGTACCATGTATACCAACATCTTCCTTGGGGACTTGGCCTCCAAATGCAGCCCCAGAGTAAGGCAAGACTGTAAAGGCATAGATGAATTCAGAGCCAGTCTTTCCACATCAGGGAAAGACACTTTTGATGCTCCTCCTTGGGCTTGTGCAGGGAGGGACTGATGATGATTGGTACTTGTGGACTCTAATGCCAGCTTTGCCACCCACCCACTGTCTTTTGTTGAAGAAGGAAATTAACCTCTGCAATCATCTGTAAAATTGCTATAATAGGGGCTTGGAGGCTTAACAGCCAAAAGTAGAGCTAACTAGATTAATTAAGTGCCTCTAGAATTATGCATAGGGCTGTTATGAGGTTTAACTCCTCGTACCCTAATACCAACATATGGAAGGTGCTGTAATGGTCTCCAGTAAGCATACTGCTATTTGATGCGAGACTGCTACTTTACCTACGTGTTTCCCCCTAAGAGTACCAAGAACTTTATATTGGGATGATGTTTCGCAGACACCCTGCATGACAAGATGTCATGTGCCAGCCTGTCCTTTATCTATTTGGCCCTGTTAGCAAAGTAGCTCCCACATAGCTACTGCTCAATGATACTCCAGCCCCAGCTCAGAAAGACATTGGTCACCTCATAGCCCATTTCTGCTGCTTTCCCCCTAAATGAAAGGGGAATAGATCTGCGAATGGAAGCAAGGGATATGATTTTGAGTTGGCAGGTTTCAGACCGCATCTAGATCACAAAAGGCTCCATCAGGAGGGAGTGACTGTTCTCCATTCAAACACACACAGCTCAAGTCCTTCAGGCAACTTATTGCAATGCACATGGAGAGCCAAGGCTGCTCAGCACCCATCAGGGCCCAAGCACAGTTGCCTGAGCCCATCCTTCTCCTGCTGCTAGGGCAGAGGGAAGCTACTCTGCAGAGCAAACCTCCAGGGCCAGTCCTGCTGGCAAAGGAGGAGGGAGGAAAGTTTTCCCAGGTCTTGCTGTTCTCTGGGGGATAAAGTTGTGCCTCTCCTTTCTTTTGCAGGTTTCGTGTCCACTGCCATCGAATCGTTAACGATAACATTTTCACCAACCTGATCCTGTTTTTCATCTTGCTCAGCAGCATCTCCCTGGCAGCTGAGGACCCTGTCCGACACCTCTCCTTTAGGAACCAAGTATGCTTCCCATCCTTTTTCCCTCACTCTGTATTAAAAAGTGTGGTAGAGGCAGATCATGATTTGAAGCCAGGAAAAGCAAAAAAGACTGCACCAGAGGCTTTGGGAGTGACTCTTTTTCTTGATTTGTGCCTTTTTGTAGGCTGTGTGTGAAATCATTGGGTTTTTCAGGGAACATGAGTCAGTGCAGAATTTGGCCTCTAGTTCATTTTAGAAGCATGTGTAGGGGAAGGAGGGACAAGGAGGCTGAAGCAAAATTATTGTTCCCTGTGATTAAGACATTAAAAATGGGCTGTAGGAACATTGATTGGAATACAGATAATTCTAATTTGGGGTATTTGCAGGTTCCCTTTGGAACATTTGCTCTCCTGCCACATGCTTTCTTTTGAACTAAAAAGCCCAGGGCTTGATTTTCATTTTGTTCACACTGGTGTAAATCAGGAGTAACATTCCTGAGTTTGATGCAGTCACTTGATGTCATCCAGGTTAGAATCAGACTATTTGCATGCAAGCTGCAAGGTTATCATTAAATTTCAAATAATCCTCAAAAAATATGCTGTGCTCCTCTCCTCACCAGCCTGGGGGAAGGAGGGGAAGGCATTCAGCATTGAGGTAGACTCTCACCTTCTTTCCTGACTGTTCTTACTAGCCTCTTGAAAAGTTCAGTGCTCCCTTAACTTTGCCAATGGTTGTTTCCATTATTCTGGGGTCATTGCAGGAATCAGGAGAGTCAGCAGTCATATGTGAGACTTCTGATCTCTGCTGTCTGCAGTGATATTTTGGTGCCTTTATGCTGGAAGAGCTTGCTATGCTTAGAGTAAGACGTTTTTTGTTGTTGTTTAATAAAACCTTAATTTAACACTCGTTGTTATACCTCTCTGAAATATCCTGGCCAGAACATGCATTTAAACATGTATGTGCATGCAAAGAATATGTTAATGGAGGATTTTTCCTGAGCTTATCTCAGACCTGCTTTGCATTTTATCCTGAAGGAGGGTACTAAATAATATAGTCAAACCTGTACCACCAATGACCCAGCTGTTCATGGCTGAGTGTGCCCACCATGGAGGGATAAATATATGTCAATATGCATTAGCACTGCAGCATTATGTCAGCTGGCATGTGGGCTTCTGATATGCCACGGAAGCTGCTGCAGAATCTATGGCAGAGAGATTTAAATGAGAAAAAAGGTAGTCAAAGCTGGTTGTCCTGGATAAAAGAGCTGAAGGTGTGTGTATTTGAAGCCATTGATGTTGCATGAAGATCTGTGTTTAATTTTTGCAGGTGCAGATGTTTAAACTGTATCATACAAGGGGACACTGACAAGATGTTTGGGTTGCAAATACCATCTGCCTTTACACTTTGGCAGTAGAACAGTAAGATGGTGTCCTGCCCTGAGCCCACACAGTGGCCTGGGAGGGAAAGCAAGCAAGCAAGCTGAAAGCAAACTTAACTGCCTCTGCATTCACTCTGGGACAACATAGTTAGGCATTGACCTGTGTCCAAGGACCCATGCAGACTAGTGCTGCTGTTGAAAGAAACTGTCCCAGAGCAGGAAGACAGGCGGGGGTAGTGAAGAGGCTTGGACACTACTTCTGTCCTGGGGTAGGCTAGTGGCTGTATCTTTCTCGTGTCACACAGGGCTCAGGCAGCAAGTTTTTGGAAGTACATCCCCAGTTTGATCCAGGAGTCTTTAAAGCCCAAGCAAGTCCTAAGACACTGTGCACTTATGTTATTTTCCTGTTTGCACCTTGGCAAAGTGCTCATTCATTGTAATATATTCTAGAGTAAATTTATATTTAGATAATAATAAATAAGCTTGCTGATAAGTGTTACAGCCTGCACAGGTGGAGCAGTGATGATTTTCATTAGGTGTGATTTCATCTGTAAGGGACCAGTTTTACTAGCTGCAGCTTTGGGGACAGATTCACCAGTGTGCTCTAACTGCTTTGCAGTGCTCTGGTGATGTAAAGCAGCTGTGGGTACAGCTTAATCATCTACTTGAATCAACTTTATGGCTGCTTTATGTTGGTGAAGTCACACAAAACAGCCTGAGAATACCCATCAATCTGGGCTTTTGATTATAAAATTTTTCTATTGATATAATAAACAAATGTCAGGACCTGCAAGGCAGCAGTGCAAGGGGACATTTCCAGCTATAATGTGTGTAAATTAATATAGGATGCAACTGAGATATGTCCATCCTGTAAATGGCCCTTTTTAAATTCTCTAAACTGCAAAACTTGATAAAGCCCAAGACATCCTTGAAAAAGTGAAAATAACTTGAGGTGAAAAATTGAGCAGTGACCTGAGGAACTTTGTTAGACAGTAGCAGAAAGTGATACATTCCTCCATTTAACATTCCGTTTCTGCAAGTTAGTCCAGATTCAGATCATGCTTAAATTGTGCAATGTAAAATAACCCTGTAGTTTGCAGTAGCTACACTGCTGCCCATGATGTACTAAGCTGTAAGAATCTAACCACTGATAAATCTGAGTTAGGGCGTGGGCATTGAGATACAATAAACACCTGTGGGACGGGAGAGGGCAGTTTACTGCTGTATGTTTATTACCATTACAGCAGTTAATGTTTAAATTTCAGAAATTATCAGCTTTCTACAGCTTCTGTATATTTGTCTTGCAGTTCAGAACTCAGTTATGGTAAAACAAGAGTTATCCAAGTGCACAATACTTTTGATTTTCAGTTTGTAGTTTAACATTGGGATCCATTGAAAACAATGAGAGTTCAATTCCGGTCCCATTAGTCAGTAAGGAAGTTCCCATTTGCTTCTGTGGGATATCAGTTGATTGACACCAAGAGACGTTTCCGTCCTTGATGTTGCTTCTTTGAAAATCACTCTACACTTCCAGACTTGCTGTTGCTTTCTGTGACACTGTAGGTCCACTTTTTGTGATCTACTATGTTTGCCACCGATATCTGCATTACCAGGTCTAAGTTCATGGGAATGATGAGTATTTTCAGCTTGCCTGTTATCCAGGATGCCAATAGAAAGATGCAAGTTCCAAGTTAGGCATGTAAGTTAGCAAATGACCAAATTATGGCTGAAATACAAGAGCTGGGATTCTGTTCAATTGGCAGAGTCTTTGTTGTTCATCCTAATCTAGGGCAAATCAGGATAGAAAAGAAAAATAGCTAGAGCATGAATTCGCAGTTTGCTTTTCTTCCTTTGCAAGAAGCACAGGACAAGTCTGAATGGAAGTTAATAAGAAGGATTCTCATGTTTTCCCCTGAGAGACCAAACATCTTTGTATTCTCAGTTTGGAAGTCTGTCTGGGAAAACCTTTTAATTGTTTATTCTTTATCAGATT
>JANIJG010002777.1:123050-133224 GCA_024611175.1 Megaceryle torquata | reverse complement strand
AGAAAGAAAGAAAGAAAATCCTACAAGAACAACCAAAATGTTATTTTGTCTCTAGAGCCCTCCTGGGATTGTAACTCAGAAAAGATTTCATGTTATGTGCTGCTTGTCCTCTATGCCAGGATGTTCACTGCATTCAACAGGACATCATTACAAAACCATTTCCTATACAGTCCTCCTTGTTCCCTTGTTAAAAGGCATATGTATTTGATCTTAAACTGTGATTTCCCATTTAAGTGATCAGTCACTGATCTACCCTCCCCACTCCTATTCCCTTTTGTTTTTACAGATTCTCTTTTATTTTGATATATTTTTTACTGTCATTTTCACCATTGAAATTGCTCTGAAGGTAAAGTGCCCATCTTCTCTACCATTACTTGTTCACAAGCTTACTAGTTTTCTGCCACTATCTGTTGCTAACACACACGCCTGTTTGTTCCTGGGTCACACTCAGTACCACTAACCCGATTGTGCTTATTTTTCAGATCCTAGGCAATGCAGACTATGTCTTCACTAGTATCTTTACATTAGAAATTATTCTTAAGGTAACCAATCTGAGCAATACACTCATTTTCTCTTTCTTTCTTTCTTTCTTTCTTTCTTTCTTTCTTTCTTTCTTTCTTTCTTTCTTTCTTTCTTTCTTTCTTTCTTTCTGTCTTTCTGTCTTTCTGTCTTTCTTTCTGTCTTTCTGTCTTTCTTTCCTTTCTTTCTCTTTCTTTCTCTTTCTTTCTCTTTCTTTCCTTTCTTTCTCTTTCTTTCTCTTTCTTTCTCTTTCTTTCTCTTTCTTTCTCTTTCTTTCTTTCTCTTTCTTTCTCTTTCTTTCTCTTTCTTTCTCTTTCTTTCTCCATTATTATCTCTACACAAAGGAATGCTTCTCTTTTGTTTTTAACATTTTGGTAGTTGCTTTAAAAGTCTTCTGTGATATTCTGATACTCAAACTTGTAATTCACGGCCTATGAGAAAACAGTGCTTTTTAGGGCAATCACAATGAAAGGATCCTCTTGGAAAAAGTAATAGGGAACTAAGGAAAAGGCTATCACCCCATAAACTTCTCCCTCTACCCTGGCCAATCTTTCTAAAACAGGATTTTTCTGCTGTGCAAGGAGCCCTGAGCACATAGATTTATTCTGGTTGGAAGAGAACTTTAAGATCATCAAGTTCAACTGTTAACCCAGCACTGCCAGGTGACCACTAAACCATGTCCCTAAGTGCCATATCTACACATCTTTTAAATACCTCAAGGGATGGTGACTCCACCACTTACCTGGGAAGCTTGTTCTAGTGCTTTACAACCCTTTCTGTGAAGAAACTCTTCCTAATATACATACATAACACCTTCTCTTACACATGCCACAACCCAAAGAGTTGTGAGGCTGGGCCAGAGGGTGGCCAATGACTTCTGTAAGGTTACAGGGCACACACTCAAGTAGGAGACAAGGCGTGCAGTGCAGGAGATCACTTTTTAGGTGTGGAAAGATACCTAAGAATGCAGATCACTGAAACACCAAGGACTGAAGCTGCAAATGAAAACTGCTTCATTGCCTGTTTGAAACCTGGCTTCCCAATTCCCAGAAACATGCTCTATACCAAGGGAAATGTGCAGAAGAATAGTTTAGCTCAGAAGAAAATAAAAATAGGCTGCTTTGTTCTTAACTCTAATTTTCCCAAATTGATAGGCTAATAATTTAAATAACAGTAATTGAGGAAAGTTCTGACTTTCTAAATGCTAGGTTCACTTGGCAGCTTTATTTTTTTTCTCAGCAAGCTAGTTCTAAGTACTGGCAGGCAGTACCTTAGAGTTGCTCAAATCTTGCAGCTCAAGACTTTAATAACAGTATCCATACTGAAGTCTGGCAAGCACAGAGGTCCCTGCATATTTTTGTAGAGAAATGTGCTTTTTGATATGACCCACCAAAGCCATAAGGTTCCCCAAAGACGTGTATGTATTATGCACGTATGCAGTGTGCATCTGTGTTTACACAATAAATCTGAACATGTACACACCAAGTGAGCAAAAACGCCTGTCAAAAAATCCCAAACCATCTCAACAGCAACATTTAAAAATAAAACCATAGTTCAAGCCACCTGTTTGAACTAATTCTAATTCTGCTTCCACTGGACCAAATGGTAACACTGCTAATGATTTCAGTGGAAGCAGAACCTCACCCAACCCACTGGCATATTGCCCTGTTTTCATCAGGGAAGAGTACTACAGCCTTCCCAATGTCCTCCTGTTAACTTCAGTGGATTTATGTCAACAACCCTGGATATTCTCTGGGTTCAAGTGGGAGAGGAGTGCAAGGACTACAAATGTTTAAGAAATTATTCTGTTCTTATCCTGTCAGTTCCTGTCCCACAAGTTGCATGGTTTCTCAGTGCATGTTTATCTGCTGCCTTGCACTGAGCACAATGTTTTGCACAACAGCAAAGTTAGTGTAAGAAGAATAAATGGCCATAGGATGTTCAAAGCTGTAGAGAAACAAGCTTCACCTGCCCTTATGTTGCTAATAACACCTGCAAGCCTCACAATGACATAGTGGAGTCTGGTGAATGTTAGCAAAGTGACTGGTAAGTTTTCTAATTGGCATCCTAAAAGCCTGTTCAATGTGCCCCCAGATGGGAGCTAGACATAGATTATACTCTCTTTGAAAATCTCTTCTGAGATAACAAAATCTCTCAACAGGCTTGAGAAAACCACAGTTTGGATAGAACTTAAACTCAGCAGAGCTTCCCCTCCTTATTTCAATGGTGTCTCCTTTCTTTCAACATTGCCATACAAAATCTAACCAGTAAAGGGCATCTTTACCACCTTTGTTATGGCAAGAAACCCTTCCCCCTTCCCCAGTGGAGTGTCTGTATAAGTATAAATTCTAAGCCAAGACCAGAGTTTATACTTCCTCCCCTTCTAAGTTCTGTCTGACTGATTGATAGTCAGTTCCCTGGTGTCATGAATGTTTGGTGAAAAAAATAATCTGATATACTATGTGCCCTTCCACCCTCCTCTAAACAAATTTGTCACAGGCAGGCACAGCTGGAAACCACTAGCAGGTATGCTATCCTAAACTATCAGCAGGAGCCTCCAGAAAATTCCAGTCTAAATTTCTAGTTCACACTTCTCAGCTGCGAGTCTCATGGTGTCTTCTTCAAGTTACTTTAGACATCCAACTTAGATAAGATTCAGAGAACCAAATTTAGAAGCCTGTGGTCCTAACCCAGGTAACGAAGGGTCACTAGCAGTTGTGAGGATGGCGTTTCTTCAAAGCAGCTACATTAGATTGCTCACTGAGTCTAAGGTATGTGGTACAAATACTCCCATCACTCTAACCGTACTCCCTTTGGTCGCATTCTGTAACTGAGCTGTCTAAACTTCAAATTCTGAGCTCAGAAGTGTTTAGGTCTGACATCATGGCTGAGACCCATACTCTTTACACTGTCACTTAATCCACTTCTGGAGCTGTGACATCCTCCTTAAAGCCAGCAGGTATTCAATACCCCTTCACACCCAAATGGGTCAGAAAGTCCCACATAAAATGCATAAAAGTTTTCCCTTCCTCTGCTGGGTGTTGTTCATAATGGCTGTCTCCACAAAGAAACCACTCTGTCTCAAGGAATCTTACCTTGGGCTTTGTGAGGAAGCTGAAGGGAAAATACGACTGCTTCTAGAATAAAAATGGAGGAAGGTGGAGATATATATAGGAAAGGACAGGACTGAGCTGAACAAAAGGAGCAAACTGAAGAGAACAGGAGCAACTCCTGTTGCTTCAGTTCAGTTCTAAAGCATCAAATCCCTGAGGGATTCTGTTTTTCCTTCACAGAGGGGTGAGAGCTCAACTGTCCACTGCAGATGGTCTAAGCACTGAAAAACATTACAAAAGAGCCCTTTTTATTTTTTAATCAATTTAGCTAAAGGGGCCTGTATATAATAAAGGCATCATACTCGGAAGTGTCCTCTGCCATTGCATAAAAAGGGAAAAACAGTTTTGCAAGCAGTCATTCTGCTGCTTTTCTGATTCTAAATGTTCTGTACTCTATGCACTCAAAGTGCATTTATTTTCTTCACTGAACCTTGTCTTTCCTTAGTTAGGCCCTTTGTAGTTATCTTACTGTCTTCTTCACTCTCTTTTCTTTCAATGGGGATTCAACTTCTCCTTTGGGGTCTGGGGGTAAATTGCTATGTTAGAAACACTGTCCCTCCCCAGTTATATAATCTCAGCACAACCAGATGGGTTTGGTTTCTGAACAGATGCTAATGGCAAAGTGTGTTTGTATCTTCATGTGCCTTCCTGCAGATGACTGCATACGGGGCTTTCCTCCATAAGGGCTCCTTCTGCAGAAACTATTTCAACATCTTAGACCTGCTGGTGGTCAGCGTTTCTCTCATCTCCTTTGGGATCCAGTGAGTGAGCTGTTTTTAACTGTCTGGTTTTGGGGGAATTGTAGGGCTGGGTTGGGATGTGATACTTCAGGTTTATTGTCTTATCTGGGTAAGATTTTTCTCATGAGCCTGGAGGTATTTTCTCAGGTGATCCAAGACCGTTACAATTCATTCTCCAGAGGGGAGGTAATAGTTGTGAAATGCTACACACTAGTGACCTGGATGGGAGGATCTTCCAGAAAGAACAAATGAGAACAAGAAACTTGGTCCATTGGGAATCATGACACTTAGCTTTGATTCACTGTATCCATTCAGGACAGTTAAGTGACTTACTGTTCCCTCCGGGAACTGTCATAACCTCTTTGGAAAATGTGGCGACAATGTTTTGCTACTTCCTAGGATGTTGTAGCTCTAGTTCAATGGAAGACTATCAAACACTTGATGAGCTGTGTGAGAATCTGCAGAGTACTGGTGATGGTGACAGTTGATCCTGCTTCTGTTGCACCACTTTGTGCTGATTGATCAGCAAACAGGGAGTTTCTGAAGTAGTGACATGTCTGATAAGAAATAAGCTCCTAATTGTAACCATTACAGGTTAGCAGCTCACGTGTTCCAGAGCTAAATCAAGCAGAAGGATTTGTCAGGTCCATTGTGATTTCAGTCAAGGTCTTAAGAATGGCACAGCTTTCATTTTGCCCTGCTGTTTGTTTCTTACAGACCTAACTAGACTCTTCGTATGTTAGCAAAAAAACCTGTTACCCAAATTGGTAGGAGGGACTGATTTCATACAGCGTGGAGAAGATGCTCAGTCAGGGTGTTAGTCTTGGAAGATGCAGAGAGCTCTGTTACAGTAGACAGTTGTGTTCAGTAATTAAAATTAAGTGCGTAAGTCATTCTAATTAATTCAGTGGGAGCTTTCACATCCTTAAATATGTGTACACACTTAATTGATGTGTGGGATTAGAGGCTAAACACACTGCAGGATCAAACTCTGGGTGGACAGTATACTGTTAATGCTGGAGTCACCTGGAGTTTCCATTCTCCTATGAGTGGAGTTCCATTCTTCTATTTCAGTGGAGTGCTTCTTTGAGCCTTATCTGAAAATGTCTTGTGATGACTACATTTTGGAACAATTTCCTCGTCATAGATATCTACAGAGTATTTGACAGCTTGCCCTGCTTAAAAAAATACCCTGCCCATGTTCCCTTCATTAGTACACCAGAAATCATGAAAGCCAGAAGAATGTATGCCAAGCCTGCCCAGATAAGGATGCAAGGAGCATGAAGATAACATCAGGGAGTAGTTTCCTTACCCCTGAAGTGTTGTAGCAAAGATTTGACTCTAACTGTCCTAAGCAGTCTAAAGCTAAGTAGGATTTCAAACAGGAAAGAGTGGGTGATATCTACCTGCTCTTGCAGCATACCCCCTATATTGTTGTATCCCCCAAAACCTTCCAATACTTTCTTCCAGGTCCAGTGCCATCAATGTGGTGAAGATCTTGCGTGTTCTGCGAGTCCTTAGACCACTGAGGGCCATCAACAGAGCCAAAGGACTAAAGGTTAGAAGAGTCCCAGTGCATTCTGTAAACTATAAATTCAAGTTATTTCAGGCTCTAAGGAATTTTTCAGTGGTTCAAGTAGTGTTTCAGCTGAATCGCAGAATGGTTGAGGTTGAAAGGACCTCTGGAGATTGTCTTGTCTAACAACCCTGCTAAAGCAGGGCTACCAAGAACAGGTTGTCCAGGACAATGCCCAGATGGCTTTTGAGTATCTCCAAGGAGGGGGACACCACAACCTCTCTGCACAACCTATTCCAGTGTTCAGTCATCCTCACAATAAAAAAAAAAGTGTTTTGCAATGTTCAGATGAAGCTCCTCTGTTTCGGTTTGTGCCCATTGCCTTGCCTCCTGTCAGTGGATACCACTGAAAAGAGCCTGGCTCTGCCTTCCCTGTACCCTCCCTTCAAGTATATATATTGACAAGATTCCCCTGAGTCTTCTCTTCTCTAGGCTAAAGGTCTTTCAGCCTTAACTTATGGGAGAGATGCTCCAGTCCCTTAATCATCTTTGTGGTCATTTGATGGGCTTCCTACAGTACACTCATGGCTCTCTTACATGGAGGAGCCCAGAACTGGACACAGTACTCACAAGTGTGGCCTCACCAATGCTGAGTAGAGGGGAAGGATCACCTCCTTCAACCTGCTGAAAGTACTTTGTCTAATGCAACCCAGGATACTGTTTTTTGCAGTGAGGGCTCACGGTCAACCTGGTGTCCACCAGGACCCTCAGGCCCTTTTCTGCCAAGCTGCTTTTCCAGCTGGGTGATCCAGCATCATCACTGAGGTTAGATGATGTAGTTTGCTAGGGTTACAGATGAGTTTACAAGCCTATATTAACATAGCCTTGCTGTATTAGATAAACTCTTTCCTGTGGGCTGGTGGGTGCCCAACTATGTAAGTCAGTGCTGATGGAAGTTTCAGAGAGCTAAGTTCTGGTATTTTCTTATTCTTTACTGGCTGCTTCTAAGAGTACAGTGAGGAACATAACAAATTTGTCATTTCTTTCATTTCCTGAGACATTACTTAATGGACAATGGTTAAATTAAATTCTTTTATTTGTAGTTTCAGTCTTGAGTTTCTCCCTTAGCCAGAACAGCTCGGAAAAATCCTGCAAGTTACTTTCGTTCCTATCTTCCATTTGCAGCATGTGGTCCAGTGTGTGTTTGTCGCCATCCGAACCATCGGAAACATTGTGATTGTCACCACTTTGCTGCAGTTCATGTTTGCCTGCATTGGAGTTCAGCTGTTTAAGGTAAAACCATGGGGCCCATTCATTCATCCATTTACACTGAGCTGTATTATGGGAAAATAGCACAAAGGAAAAATAGCACAAAGAAGCCTGAGGAAGTGGAGATGGAGTCTTCTGTGTGAAAGTCAAAACATTTGGGGCACTGTCAGCACGACCGGGGCCCCTGCTACCAGCCGTTCCCCAAAATTGGACCACCAGGCATACTCAGAACTCCTGCCCTTCATCTGTAATCATAAGAAATCATCAGTAATATCAGTAACCTTCTTCTTCCCTAAATAGCTTGTGGTATGACTTAGTGCCAGGGAGGTGAAGGAGGCTGTTCTAAAGGATTGGTCCTTGCAGGCTGTCTATCCCCCATCTTGTAGGGAAGGGGAATGCTAGATAATCAGGGGAGGTTATTCATTCACTTCTTTATGTCTGCTTTTATTTCATCACCCTTCTGACAACTAGTGTTCTGCAGCACTCAGTGGCCATTCACCTCACGACACACGTAAAAAAGTACTGTGCAAGCAGATGAAAGCCTGTGCTCTGTACTACCCAGATGCAGGTAACTCTTGACCCAGTTTGCTGACATCTGCCTGCAAAAGAGCATGTAAGCATGCTCACAGTTGGTTAAGCAAGTAGTAAACAGTCTTCTTCCTACATGATCTGCCCTAACCCTTGCACTGGCAGGAAAGGAACCTTTATTCCTCTTTCTTCCTTTTCAAGGGCAAGCTGTACAGCTGCACAGATAGCTCCAAGCAGACGGCAGCAGAATGCAGGTGGGTCTGACCTTTCCCAGTTAGCCCCCATCACCGGCCACCCACTCTCAAAGCCTCAGACAGGAAGTGAAGTTCTGCCATGTTCTCACTCTGCTCTCCATCCACAGAGGGTACTACATTACATACAAGGATGGTGAGGTCAACCAGCCAATGATACAGGCCCGGAGCTGGGAGAACAGCAAGTTTGACTTCGACAATGTCTTGACTGCCATGATGGCCCTCTTCACTGTTTCAACCTTTGAGGGCTGGCCAGAGTGAGTGCTTCTTGGACCAGTGCAACACTAGCAACGTCCTCATTCATTTCAAAAGAGAAAAATCAAATGCAGAGCATAGTCTTTCCCATTCTTAATATTTAAATAAGTCTAAAACATTAAATGTAGCAATAGTAGCAGCAGTCACTGTAGTATTAAGCACTTTGTAAATTCCTCAGGGCTTGCAGGAATTACTGTTCCTGCACTTGTAAACAGTGCACAGCACTGTCACTAGCTCTTAAAAAAATTACTGCAGTAGCAGTGATAGTAATCTTTGTTACAAATATTATGTATATAAATTGATATAAAATGCCTGTCAGGCACTTACTGGTACTGCTAGGTGTTGCAGTTTTCCCAATGGAGCCCACAGGGCAATACAAAACAGAGCTGTGCTATTTCTACTGTATGGGCAGACATGGGCTGTCTTACCAGGATGTGCTGTCTGTGCCACAGGGCTGAGGACTCCCACAGCTCCGTGCTGTCGGAGTGACATGGGCATGTAGGGTATCAAGGGGCTGACCCTGACCTTTGTCACTGGGTGATGCCAACAGCAGAGTTAACAAATGTTAAAAGTGCTGAGATTAACTTTTCTCACAAAACACAGTCCCCAGTAGCACAGACTCTCCTGTCTTCTGTTAACTGAAGGGCATGCTTTTGTTTTAAATTTTAATTGTTCAGCTATTAAAAACATTTCACCCCTGAACAGGTTCAAATGTGTAAAGTTAGCAAGAGCCATGTCTTCTCTATTGCGAGAATTTGCACTCAGATCAGTCTCTGAGTGAATTAATTTTTATGCAAGTAGAAGAAAATCATGAAGTTAAATTTTATAACATCACCTATAAAGCCTCAAGGCAGTTGCAGATTTTCTCTGCATTGGGCTCCTGTTTGCTTCCAGGTTGCTGTATAGGTCCATTGATTCCCACATGGAGGATGTAGGACCCATCTATAATCACAGGGTTGAGATCTCCATCTTCTTTATTATCTACATCATCATTATTGCTTTCTTCATGATGAACATCTTCGTTGGTTTCGTCATCGTCACATTTCAGGAACAAGGAGAACAAGAGTACAAGAACTGTGAGCTGGACAAAAACCAGGTAATTTATAACACCTTGTTGTCACTAAAGGTAAAAAATATATTGAGAATAAGCATTTAAGAGAGAAATACATAGAGAAAGGAACATGTGAAGATTGCCGGCAAGATAAACCAATAAGCTGGCTTCACTGCCATCTTTCAGGAGTCAGGTAAAAGAAATCTTGCTGTAAGAGTTGCCCAAGGGACAAAATTTACTTAAAAATGTGTGCTGTATCATTTGGTTCACTGAGACTAGATGAGCATGACAGCACTGTCTGGCTAAAGTAAATGCATATGGAACTCTTCAACAGCTAGAATATGTCATTTAGATTATGACCTAAAAGAAATTCTCCTACTGTTTTTGCTTCAGTAAAAACTTGAAACATGACGTATTTTTATTATATTTGGAGGTAGATGACCAACCCTGTATTTTGGTTTTGATTTTTAAATCTACCTTGCATCTTTCACAGCGCCAGTGTGTAGAATATGCCCTGAAAGCCCGGCCCCTGCGGAGATACATCCCTAAAAACCAGTACCAGTACAAAGTTTGGTATGTGGTCAACTCCACCTATTTTGAATACCTGATGTTCGTTCTGATCCTGCTGAACACCATCTGCTTGGCCATGCAAGTAAGTAAGCAAGCAGAAAACCTTACAGGTGAAGAATTACTAGACTTTTGGGGGAAAATGTAGAAACAGGCAAGGTTGAGACCTACTTTAACCTTCACACCATGGGTTGAGGGAGAGGGACAGGGACATGATAAAAACCATTGTACCATGTTCAGTCCTGATGACATGTAGTTAAAATGAGGCATCTACCTCTCTTCCTGCTAATGCCCGACACCTTCAACAAATCTGTTTTCACTCCTTGAAAACAAACAAATACAAAAAAAAAAAAAAGCCAATAATT
>JANIJG010002777.1:86682-122950 GCA_024611175.1 Megaceryle torquata | reverse complement strand
ACAAACCTTTTTTCACTCCTTGAAAACAAACAAACACAAAAAAAAAAAAAAGCCAATAATTACAACACTGACAGTGTCCTCTATAATAACAACTGACTTTTCAATGCTGACTTGTCTTCTATAAAGCAGCACTAAGCACAGAACTGCCACTTACCTGAGATCTGAATTTTAAATGTTGAGGTTTTCTGTGTTAAAAAGTAGGTAGTAAATATTTTGATAAACAAGGCAATCAAGGAAACTGGGGAGAGGGTAGGAAGGCCTTTATTCTGTGTTAAGAACCTTAGAAACTGTCTAGAAAGAACATCTAGAGGCAGTACTGATTATCCCATCACCTAAAAGCAGGATCAACTCCACCTAAAGGATTTCTTGATAGGTCTTTGCCTAACTTTCTTCACTACTGATGTTACTGATTGCTTAATACCTGCTATTCCATGCATTCATTTTCCTTACTGTGTGAAGATTTTCCAGATGTCTAATGTGAATCCAGCAAAGAACCATTTTCAGCTGGATCTACAAGAATAGGAAATAGAAGTAGTAGATTACCATGTGCAGGCAGAACAGCATTAAGGGGGAAGGAGTCAAAACCTTCACTAAGTAACCAGTTTACAGTTTTACATTCCTTTCAGTCAGGAAATTGGCCCTCACGGACAGAAACTGTTCTGTACATTTCCCAAAGTCTGAACTTTCCTGGCTTACTCCTTTCAGTCGGTCTCCACCCAAGGCTTTCCTCACCTCCCTTTCATTTTCAGTCAGTTTCAGACTAAACCTGCTAAGCCTGTCTCTGCATTCTGAGTTTCCTTGGCCACTCAAGCTCCATTCTCTTCTACACTCTGCCTGCTTAAGAGCTAGTCTGCCTGTCACTCTTCTTCCTAAAATCCATCCTGCCTTCCCTTGCTATGAGTCTAGCTCCCCACGCACTCCTACACTAATTTCCCTTTTGACTTTAGCATCTCACTACTACATTTTCCACTGGATCAATCCCAGTCTGCCCCACTCCAGCCTCCCATCAAAACTAGCCTCAGTTTCCCATCACTCCTATATATAAAGTCCTATATAGAAGTGTTATATAAGTCTATATTCACAATCAGTTTTCACCTTATTTTCTCTCACTGTCTCCAGTCCAATCTCATCAGGTTTCTTGACCTTCCTACTTTTTCTTCATCTAGTTTAGCTCTTTCCTGTTGCCACTGAAAAAGCTTCCTCTGCTGTCTTGCCTAAGGTACCAACAAAGGAATGAGGCAACATGAGCACAAGAAAGCCCTCTGCTCTCAGCCAAAGTATCTACTGCCCTGCTGTCATGAAGCAATAGAGGGGGACTATTATGTTGACTCTGAAGCTTTGAAGCATGTTTAGTTGCTGTGACAATGGTGCATGCCCAGGGCAGGTAGAGCTAGCAAGCTGTGAGGTGTTTGTGAGCCCATATGCAGGACAGCATCTCTGGACATTCTAGGAAGTCTATATTCATCTTAAGAGTAGTATTTCAAAGGCTTACACTGTGGCCACGTTTGGGTCAAATGTTATAACAGACAGCAAATAAAAAAGCCACATTCCAGTAAAACTCCAGGTTTTTAAACAGAGTCCTGCAGGTACTAGAATCTTTCAAGGAAAATGTTACAATAAATTTTGAAAACACCTCAACAGCATATTTTTCCCTGGCCTGGCTTTCAGCTGCAGCTGAATTGTTTTAACTGAAACTGCTTTAAATAAATCACCCTGAGCCAATGCAGAATATGAAAATTCATCTCAGATGGTTAAAGTTTATCAAAGTTCAACATCTACAAATGGGGTCTTATGACATGAACTGTAAGATGATCTTAGAATAAGGTAGTGCAATAAGTCTCATGTATTATGAGCTGGAAACAGGCATATGGTGGCATATGAGGTGGCCACATTTGCAGAAGACACTACTTGAATTAGTCAATAAAGAGGGAGAGTAACTTCATAAAATCTTAATAAAGTTAAGCAAATGGGCAGCATGATTGCAAATTTAATTCAGAGTTGACAAATGCAAGATAATGTATACTGGAAAGATATGATTTGAGCTGCTCATGTACTTTGCAGATCCTGAATTAAGTGTGATTACTCAGGGAATTGCTTGATACCATTATTAACAGCTCGGTGAAGGCCCTCTTCACTGTGCAGTAGCAATCAAACAAAAAAGTAATCCAAGAGTTAGGGAAGGGTAAGATAAACACAATTGGAGACTAACTTGTACCATTATGCAGATTGACAATGAGCCTGCAACTGGAACAATAAGTGTGGGTTTGGTGGCCCACACTCAAAAAGACACTTTTTTAAAAGATAGGAAATCCAGAGCCAGGTGGCAAAAAATGGCTAAATGTTGGAAATGCTTATGTGTGAAGGGAGATGGGAATTCTGAATTGGAAAAATGGAGCATGCTAGTGTTTTCTGTAGAGAACCTCAACACAAAGGGAGATCAGGAGGGCCCCTGTGGATTCCTAACTTGCTGATACGTCTGCTCCTCACGCTGCTGCCGGGATGCTATTTTTCAGCACTACGGTCAGAGCTGCATGTTCAAAGAAGCCATGAATATCCTCAACATGCTCTTCACTGGCCTCTTCACTGTTGAGATGGTCCTGAAATTAATCGCCTTCAAACCCAAGGTAGGTGCTATAGGCATAGAGTTTCCTGGCCTCTGTGTGTGTGTGCATGTGTGTGGGGCAGCTGTGAGGAGAAGGAGGAGGTGAAACTTTCTGATCTATTACCCCACCAATAACTGAGCTGGACAGTTGCTCTCTGGATTGGAGTCTCACATATTTTTAATAACTCTTTCACTGGAGAGTAGACATACAAAAAAAAACCCAAAACATCACCTGCTAACAGAGAAGGTTCCTAGTGGTCTGTTTTCATTAAGTTATAACAGTGACACTATGTTAAGGCTATAATATGTTTTTCATTCTGAATGTTATTCTACTGCTCGCTCTGACTTTCCTTAAATAAATTAGAAATAGCATCCCACGATTAGTCTCCTGGCCCAAGTGAAGTGAATCAAACATGACTCAGTTTGAGTTACAAACTTTGCAAAAAAATATTTCTTTGGGGAGGGCTACATCTTGATAATGGTTTGGATTCCTTTACTTTTGAATCTAAGACTTCATTGGTAATATTCAATACCCTGTCAAATCCTGTCTGAAAGTATTACCCTGTCCATTGGGCCATGGCATTCTGCTAGTATAGCTGCACCATGGGGTACAATTATAACCTAAAAGCTCTTCCAACTGAGTTGGCACCACTGCTGCAGGACAAGGACAAAGATTCTGACCTAACATGATTTAAGATTACACAAGGCTTACTTCTTTGGGGTTTAAATTCAGTGATGTGTCATAAGGAGTAAAATCCAGATACCTAACCACAGGTACCCCATGCCTTTTCATATCTTCAATGATACCTTGACACATGGGGTTGTATCTTGAAGGACACCTTGATACATCGGGGTTGGCAACTACTGTCTGAAGCATCAGTTATGACATTGATAAAGATGAGAACAGTCACATCTGACAGTCATCCTTGTCCTTCATGTTAAACATTTAAGGGGTCACTGAAGTTATGTGCTCCTCCCAGCTCTAACCTGAGATCTTCCTAATCCTCAGCTCAGAAACTTTGCTCTCCAATTCTACTGAATTTGATTTTACTTTTTCTCGTTAATTCTGTGTTGACTTTATTCATACCCAGCCTTTCTCTCCTTCTTCCACACTTTCTAGAACTTCTTCTTATAAGAGTCTCAGTTTTATTTTTTCTTGAGCCCAATATCACTATCCTATCTCAGATGCTGTTGCCTTGGAAATTAGGAGCATCTTGTGCAGTCCTGTTGAAGGACTGATTGATTTTATTTATTTATTTTTAGTGAGATCTCAAACACTGTCTTGGGAAGATTTAGAAGTATCATCATCTGTTTCAGAGGGATTTTAATTTTCAGGAGAGATCTACCTTTTACTTCTGAGATTTTGCCATGTCTATTAGCAAGCAAATCTTCTGACACTTTGTAAAAGTACCATATGCACACTATATACCCAGAAATGTATCTCACAGGTTTTATAATGTTCTTCTGATTTCATGGTTCTACTTTACAGCAGAGTCTTAACCTTAAGAAAATTGAGGTTCTCAGCAGAATTTGTCTGAGCATTTAGGGGAAAAGTTCAACCATATTGAACTCTGTACATGTACAAGGAAGGCTTTAACTGACATGGCTGCCTCTAACAGTAAAGAATTGGCACCAATCATTCTGGAGGTCCTTTATACTTCCTGTATCTTACTTTCCTGTGTTTAATCTCCTTTTCAAGTTTTGATGCACAACAAAGTATTAAATAAAATCAACTGAGGTTAAATATGTATCCTCTAGATAGCAAAACATTGGAACAGATTGCCTAAAGAGATTGTGGAATCACCATAATTTGAGATTTCAGTATCAAATGAGGGGAACCTTTCTTTAAAAACTGTTTAGGAATGTATGGTCTGCTTTGAGACAGGCGAATGGACTAGACCATCTCATGAGGACCCTCACAGCCCAATTGTCTATGATTTCCAAACTAAATCACCAGCTGCTACACTACAGAAAAAGTAAGAATATAAAAGAAATTTTCCATGTGACCAGATCGGTAGAGTCTTAATAAAGTCTTCTCAACTAAGGATCAGACAGCAACCTCAGGTTGGGTCCTGCCCTTCCTGAAAGAATAGCCAGCGAAAAGACTACATCTATTTCAAATCCTAGTCTGGACTGTATGCCAAGAATAATACTAACTATAAAACTGCTATTTTAATTAAATACCTTCAGGAAAATAAACAAAATTGTTAAAAACGGAACCACAGGATTTACAGGGAAGAAAAACAGGAATAACTCATGAAAACAATTAATACAGCAAAAAGACTTGCCTCCAGCAGTATATTCTCAGTGGATTATGTTGAGTACCAGTTTAGTAACTCAAGTTTGGAAACATCAAAATTCCTTGTGTAACTTGCCATTGTCTGTTCAGTACAAGGATTTGGCCTGCAGCTTTTATTCCCTGCCCCATATTAGTTCAACCTGTTCTCCAAAGAAGGAAACCTCCTCTCCCAGATGACCACATGGACTAATGTGGACCAGCACTGGGCGGCACAGTCTACTACTCTTAAGGTTGCATACTGGGATTGAAGATGAATTTGCCTAGAAAATATTCTGATGTGCAAGTCTCCCAGCATGGAGAAAATTGAACAGAACTGAGCACGGAACTGAAGCTGGCAAATCTGCTCTTTCTCCAACTTGGTGATGCTTAACCCAACAGTGGGTACTGCAGCTAGCTTTCAACTACAGCAAGCCATGTGGTAACTGACTTGTAACTCTGAAGCAGCTGCCACAGAGGTCTCTCTTACACAGCCACTTTCTAAAGGCACCTTGGAATGAAAGGTCTGCCACAGCAACAGAGGATCATGATTTTCTCCATCTGTGCAAGGTAGAACAAACCAATATTTCTTCCTACCTTTCCCAGAGAGAATTGCAAAGAGAACTGGGACAGATCTCTGAGGTACTCACAGCTCCTATCACCCTAGCTTCTTACAGAAGCCACCACAGGGATGTGCCCATGCAAAACAGCGTTAGAGGAAGCCTAATATGAAGACTTCCTGCTGCAGGCAGTGATGTGGCCATCACTATTATAAGAAGCAATAGAATGCACTACAGTGCTACCTGTGTATTACATGTATAAAAACAGAAAAGGTGTCAGTCTCTGAATTAATAGATTTTTTACTGTATCCAGTTGTGGGTTTTTTCACTCCCATTCTGTGAGGAGAAAAGTCCTCCTTATTTGCTACTCTTGATAGTAAAGGTGTAAAAAAAGCAAACATAGTCAGTTGCACAGACATTATATAGGAACACATATGTGCCTGACTGCAAAGAATCAAAATGGATAATCCAGCCCTGAAACTATTTCTTGTGGTAAGAGCAAGGATTTATTCATTGAAAGACCAGCTGCCAAGTCTGAGTCAGGGCTCATCTCCTAACACATAAAGAAAGTATGTGAAGGCGGCAGAAAGACATGGGCCTTCCTAACTAAACATACCGCTACAGTTGAGATTGGTTGGTCTAGTCAGGAAGCCCCTTTGATACCTGTCCTTTTTGTTAGCCATCTTCTGTGAGCAGTGTTTTGCTTTGTTTGGCCTCCAAGGAGGCTGTAGAGAAGAGGGGTGCACTAGCTGGAGCAGCTGCTACTGGTATAGATAGTGCATGACAGGCAGGGGCAAGTCCAGCTTCTGAGAGCCCCAGTGTTTCTGTGTGGCACGTTTTCTGGAAGAGAGCATCAGTTATCCCAGCTTTTTCTGCAGGATAAATCTAAGCACTGTGCAAGACAGCTCATCTGTATCTGATGCAGTCTTGACAGGAGGGTGTGCTGACAGTGAGGAAGAGACATTTGGGATGATTAGGGCTGCTGATAAAGAAAACATCCACTACATGTCCTGCATCTCCTTACAGAGTATTAATGTGCTGCTCTGAAGAAAAACTCCCAAATGGACCTGAGTGTTTGTCTTGGCTGATGCTCATAAACTGATTCAATACTAGTTACTTCAAAGAGACAGACAGGCTAAAGTACTGCTGTTGAGCCAAGGCCTTTTGCTCCTTTGTTTTTCTAATTTTATAAATTCTCCAGCCAGTCTGGTGAGCTGTTTTCCAGTTCCTGCATGGAGCAAGCTGCTGCTTCTTCATGATTTTTCCAGGGCAAACTACTAAAGGGAATGAGAGATACTGTGCTGTCTGGGGTGCTCACAGCTACTGCTGTCCTAGCTTCTTAAAGAAGAAATCTCCACAAGCACCAGTCCATGAAGGACCAGCTGCTCTATCAAACCTGCCTGGGGTTTATCTTTTCAAATCCAAGGCAGTGACTTAAAATTCCTACTCATACGAAGCTGTGCCATCTGTTATTGTACATGCTATTCTGCATGAATATTCCTCCAGGAATTTCAGATCTTTCCATCTCCCTGGAATGGGCCATTTTACTGATGAACCACACCTACTTTTTCTTTCAGGAAACATTTAATCTTTCCCCTTATTAGCCAGGGCAGGACTAGCAATCCAAGAGCTATGAATTTTCTACCACTGTCCCTGTCATCTCAAACAACAGAAGAGGTATCGGTGGAACTACTCCCTTGCATAAAGTAAAGCATATGTTCATATATTTTGTCAAATCCAGGTCTGCATGTGGAAAGGGAAACTTGGGGATTTCCTCTGTGGAATTATCACTATCAGAAAGACTACAGATCACAAGTCTATTCCATTTACCAGACACTGTCAGCACCTTTCTTCCCTGGGTGTTTATGGATGTTACTTGTAAAGCAGCCTCTAACAATGCCATATGTCCTGCCTCAGATAGTTCAGACTCTCATTTTTCACTGCTACTTTACTCTGAATTCTTGCTGTTCTTTAATGTTATTTTCATGTAGCAGAGCTCAGACTTCTCTGCACTGTTTCAAACAAATTTCACATTCAGCACAAGGTATATAATCCCATGTGATCCCAGGAAAAGCTATGATCCTCTGAGTAGTGGAAGTCATGAGTGTCACCCATGGTTATTTCTTGGTCTCCATTTACTGATGGATCTACATGTCTTCAGTGTTTCTCCCCTGATGTATTTGCCCTTCTTTATTCCTCTTTAAGTTTCTTTCAGTCAACATTTATCATGCATATGATGCACTGATACCTCTTCTCAAACCTGTAAAATGACTCATCTGTTTTTGTTCCCTTTTAACTACTCCACTTCTCATACATTCACGCCTATAAACAGATCTTTGAGCAGTCTCTCCTAAAGTCACACTGGCTGCTTCGTACTACTTGCATTCTTCTTTCTCACCATAACGATAATGTGTCATTCCTTAGTCAGGATAGAGATTTCAGCATTTTCACAAACAATTGAAATTTAGGTCAAATCTATCCTCTTGCACCACGGGAACAAGGTTTGTTAATTAAGGAATTTAATGCTTTTTGTACTTCCTCATTCTTTTACCTGTAGAAATACCTGTATAGCTGTGGATGCTACCCTGGCATTCATAACAATGGGGGTTTTTTTTCCCCAGCTTATAAGGAGAAAGCAAAGCAAAAACATTCTGCGCTGATACAAAAATGTCAGGGAAAGTGCTTACAATTGTGTGTTCTCTTGCTCAGCATGGGAAAACACTTCAGGTCCATCCAACAGACATAGGAATCACATTTAGTTAAAAATCACATGGTCTGGGATGAAGTATGGTGGTATAAATTAGTAGTTTAGGTTGTGCAAATGTATGCGTGAGCCCATGGTGCAGACAACTGCCTCCCACTCATGGAGTTTGGCCACACAATTCCAGTTGTCAAATGGCTCTGCAGATTTTCTCTGCTGGTTTTGGCAGGTTCTTAACCTAAGTAGTCATCTAATTGTTTGCTCTCCTCAGTTCAGTATTACCCTTTTTGTTTCAGAGAGGCAGCATCTAGACATAGAGCATTTGCTGACTGAGTCATCTACCCAGTGCAATAGGAAGGGCAGTCTCCAACCAATCAAACTGCCTTTAGTTGGAATGAGTGTTCTAAAAGGCAGAAGAAGGGTTGAGAAAGCTAATATCTTTCAGGATCTGTGGGTGGGGAAAAAATATACCTCATTCAACAAAAAGGAAGAGTGAGGTCTGCTTGATGTTGGGTGAGAAATAATGAGCAGGGAGAGAACTAGGAACAGTCAGGTAAGAGAGTGTGTGAACTGAAGAAAGTGTGAGAACTAAACAAACAGGAAGGACCATGTCTGGAGGGGAAAGAGAGAGAAATCTAAGCTGGAGGGGAGGAAAAGCCATACACAGATAATGAAGAGTGGGAATGGACAGAATATCCTTAAAGGCAGAAAGAAAAAAAAATAAACCGAAGACCCTGGAAGAGGAAAGTTGATATTGATAAAATGGAGAAAGAAATGATGGGACGAAAATGATGCAAGGAAAAGAAAATCAGAAACAGGGTTGAAAGGAAATGTAAACATGAAAAGGGATTTTTAGTTAATTAAAAACTAAATTAAAAGGCATAGCTTTTAAGCTAATGAACATCTTTTTGTGCTTCTACATTTTATTGAAGTTCCCTGGCAGACATCCCAAGTCTCCACATTCAAACACATCAGTATCTCATCCACAGAGCCTTCCTGTCTACTGTCTCATCAGAATAATTTGCAGTAAAAGTTGGGTGCAAATGTATTTCCCTACTTCCATGGGTTAATCTCAGCCCCACTGCAAAAAATACATCTGCATTCTACCGCAGAAATACTTTCCTTTTTCTCCCCAAGTATTTTTTCTGTGTGAAGTCTGAATGTATTGTATATTCCTCTGGCTCTTCTGTACAGCCAGTAGCCCAGCTGGAATTAATCTCAGCTGCTCAGTAAACCCAGCAGCCATATGACTAGAAAACCCTGACGTCTCTATAGTGCACAGCCTGACACTGCATTGTATGTGTGCAGTCAGTCTGAGGCTCTCGAGGAATTGCTGAATCAGGCTCAAGAGTTTTGGAAATACACTAGAAAAGGCAAAAAAATCTTAACCCCTCATTCGTTATTCCTCTGCTTTCTCCTTACTGCAGTTAACCTGTCTGACAGGAGTTTCATGCATTTTCCATAGCATACACATCATGTGGGTATTTGATCGTAGGTGACTTCGATGTGAAGAAATACTTGGGATAATTATTCTGGACATGGCTGATCAGGTCATCCCAGTCTTTTATACCCATCAGCAGGTTGGAACAGAGAGTCATCAGATCGACTTGCTCCTGGATGCCACTTGCCTGACAGAATTTCCATCTGCCCATGTGTTCAGGAGAAGGAAGAGAAAAGACAAGCTAAGAAAGTCACTGAGCCTCTTGTAGCACAGTCTGTGCCACAGCACTCTCATAGCACCTTGGTGTTGAGACTTCCGCACAGAACACGGAAGGGCATCCCACTAGCCAAGGGCCAGAGCAGCTGCTTTCATTATTCCAGGCCTTAAATCAAAACTACTCGGGAGTCTCTGTGCTGCCCACATGTTACAAGGTAGTGACATTAAATGAAAGAGGAGCTACATCCTGGTGTTTTAGAGTGCTGGCCCAACAAGTTAAACAGTATACCTAATGGAACTGTAGAGCATCAAACAACAAATCTTCCAGTTAGTACAGAAAATTTGCAATAGAACACTCAGGGATGAGGTTGGTTTAGCAACAATTTCCACAAATGAGGACTTAGCAAGCAAATAACTGCCTCCTCTGTCATGTGAAAGTACAGGCAATCCTCTTTTATACTTCCAGATTTCACAGAGTTCCTCATTAGATCCTGAGCATACGTGGGAGGGGAAGCCCGGCCTTTCCTGATGCTTTGAAGAAGAAAGTAGTGGCAGACTAAAGTTTTTCTATTGTGCATATGCTTATATTCTGAGATGGCATTGCCATGACTCCACCTAAACAAGCCATGTAGTGTGAAAAACATTTGGTAGGTGACTGTGACAGAAGAAACTAGACAGCTGATGACAAATGGAATTTTGCAGTAAGTCCTAGCTCATACCTCTAGTTGAATATGGGTCAAGAAACATCAAATCTTCCTTCTGAACAGTGTTTGACATCCTGTATGAAGTATACTCTCTTTCCCATTTTGTCTTGGAAAATAAATGTTGCAGAAAGGCATGAGCAGAGCAGATCTCAATTGTTTTCTTTGCTGGTGTCCCCAGAGAAGAGGCCAAGGATGAAATGAGTATACAGAACAAACTTCCCTTTTCATGTAAAAAAACTTGTCCTTTTGTGTGGAAGCAATTGGTGAGGGACAGAAAGGCTGCTTCATCTGCTGCTTCCCATGTTACATTTGTTGTTTAAATGCAGGATGTTCTCCTTCCTGGAGGATGAGGCCAGCAATTTTCTGCACACAAATAGATCCACTAATTAGTATATAGAATGTGTGAAATTTGTAACACTGATCAGCCAGAGCTGCAATCCTTCAGTTTTCTGAAGGATCAATGGAGAATTCAGTAGGCAGAAAAAAAAAAAAACTGTTTAAGAAGCTGTATAAGAGCTTCAATGAGAAAGGACCTTTTCTTTTGCAGCAAAAATACCCAGAGAATTTGCATATTGCTGCAACATTGTGACAGATTTATTTTCAGTCTGGCACTCGGGGGTTTTAATGTCATTATAAATGATCAAAAATAATGATACGACTGCACAATGCAACAGTGTGGGAAGTACTATATTAGCTATTACACTTAATTATTTAATACAGAAAATTATTCACACAGTGTTAAAAGCCCAGTGGGATAGTGAACGAGGGTCTTATTCACAACAGCATCAGACAGCCTCAGCAGCAGGATGTAAAGGGAACAGTGCCAGGGAAAAATGGCTTGCTCTCACTCTCAGAAGAAAATCCCAACCTTCTGTTATCTCATGTGAGGTTGTTTTAAAGGGTCAAAAGTTCTCACAGATGTGAATCTTCTCCTCACATAAAACTGATACCAGATAACAGACTGCGATAAACCCCCTGTCAAGAACTGTTCATGACGTTATGAAATGACGTTTCTGCTGCCAAATGGTCACCTGGCTGAGGTCTGAGGGAGTTGCTTTCTCTTCTTTATCATGCATCTGACTTCTGTAGAACCATGGAAACTACTTTTCCACATGTCTTCTTCCCTAAGCGTAAAATAAGTATAACCATCCTCTTCTGGAGAGTTTTGATTGATGGATTACATGAAAGTAAGCATTATTTTATTAGCTACTCTAATCCATGTAAAATCAAACCTTTTCTGAATAACTTCAAAAAAAAAAAAAAAAAAAAGACAGTGTTCAAAAACCTACTGCTCATACTTACCAGCCTGCTTCTAGAAGATTGTGCCTTTCTTCCAGTGCACTCTCCATGCAGCAACCATGCCAAAGAAGTCCACAGCCTTTTCCATGATGCATACAGAGGCAGGGAAGCTATTCCAAGTCCAGCCTCATGTTCAGAATGCTTCTTCACCCATTAATTCCCACTGTCTCATCTTCCCACAACAATAAGTGGCTCTTCACTCTGAAAGATGTCACTTCAGTTCTTATAGGTTGAGTTTTACTTCTTTTGAATCATTCTTCCCTGGGCTGGGATGTCAGCCCAACTTTAGAAGATAGACTATCTTAAACAGCAAAGCCTATCCTTTTGCTCTTTTCATAGGACTGTTTCAGGTTGCTGCTTTAGTTTATTGCCTTCAAGAGTTATTTGTTGGCTCTTATCAAGACCTGCTTTTTCTGGAGCTTGTAAAGTCTTTAGCTTCTTCCTAATGGTATTTGACAGCAAAATTGTCATGGAATGCGTTCTCTGATAAGCGATCTATTCAGACATAGCAAGCCATCACATCCAGTTTTCAGTCCTTCTGGTAAGACTGGTGTTGATTTTGTTTCTTTTCACTGAGAACAAGCCTGGTTTCTGATTGCCAGACAGCAATTGTTAAATGACTGCAATGTAATTATTGTTCATGAGGAAAAGGGCCCAACTCCTCACAGGGTATCACTGTGCCACAACATACCTGTAGGAAAGTCAAGAATGTTTATCTTATTTTTCTAGGTGGACAGCACAATTTATCAGAGTGCTTTTTGTTACTCTGCCTCCGTTTTCATGCATTTATATTAATGAGGCCTTAGGCGTTAATGTTCTGAGGCATTACTTACCCTCCCTTCAAAGGCAGCTAAGAGCAATGCAGGACAAAAATGACATCAGGATCAGCTAGCTGAATTATCCAGTTTCAGCATGTTTTACCGTTGTCACTTCCTCAGGCCTTCTCAGCATATTGCCTTGAAATACAATCTTTGCCATGTCTGAGAGATGCTTCCATAAAAAAATGCTTCCATATTGCCTTTGCTAGGCTGTTTTCCTAGTATTTGGAGGACCTGGGACCATAACATTGTACTTCAAGCCTTACACATGGCTGAGTGCTTGTGTACTACTAGCTACTTTGCAGCAAATGAAATACAGAGAGATTGAAGATAAAAGTACCACCAGGTACACCAGGTGGGCATGGAGGAGCTCATAGAACCATCTAGAAAATACAATTCAGTGGAATGAACTGGGTTGCAAGATCTGGAAATGGGAATTAGTTCACAGAACAGCTATGATAAAGATTTTTATAGGCATGCCCCCTGATGTCAATTATCATGAGGTGTGAAGAGCATAAAAAAGGGCCTGTTGTGACACAAGAGATTATATAATTCAGCCTCTGTAAATGTTTAAACTGGTCAAATGGATGATTCAGGCAGTGCTTTTATTTTATTTTTTTTTGCCTGGGATGCAGATATTTGTCCACTAGAAGCACAGGTGAGACCCACAGTTTGGGTCTCAAATAGTAATCGCTGGGTGGCCACTTTCAACCAGTAACAAGGGACCACAGTTTTATACAGGTGACCTAGAAGTAAACATTTGGAATCTTTTTCCAGATCACAGAGTCATTCAAGCCATCCACTTCCTTTGTTTCTGTTGAGTAGAGTGTCCAATATGTCCATGTGGGCATTCAGACACCAAGGGACACCTCTCTATTTTCACCAACATCCTCATTGTAAGAGAACATGAAACAGAGTGAGAGAGGATAAAGGAAATCACAATTACTGAGCACCTATCTTGGTCTACCAGTTGGTCTTGTTTTCTTATGGAATAAGCAGAGAGAGACAGGAAGCTTCTTCAGAAATAACCAGACCTTTGGAATAGTCTGAGGAGCTGAAAAAATCCTCTCATTCTGTGTCTGCAGAAAGATTTGATGGAGTACAGGGGGGCCTTGTGCAATTCCCTGCAGTAGTGACTCATTACAGCGACTGGTAGGTGAACTGCAGGCAGTCTGCATCTCAGAATTAATCCATCAATGGTTGAGAGCAGATAGATAGATAGGCAGATAGATAGCAAATAGATGCTGTTTTCCTGCAGCCTGTCAGGAGCTCCAAGCAGCTGCACCCTCCACTTTATTCCACCTGTTAGGTTCTGCTAATTTCCTTGGTGGTTGTTATGGATAAATGGTATCTTAGCATAACAGAATTTATATCTGACACCATGTGGTGTCAGGAGCTATTATAGCATTGTAAAATTGTTCAGGATACATGCAAATCACTCAAGTCTGCTGTGAGAAGGTATGTCAAGAGTCACACTGCTGTGTAAATGTCATTTGATTTAATACCAGTTTCCAATGAAACTGTCCCTTTTGCAAAAATACTTTCAGGAAAAGCCTCTTTTAATGAAGTTGAGTGCTGACTCTCACAGCGCCAAATAGCCTGCAGCATTTTCAGAAATAAATTCACATACTAAACAACCATCAACCAAACTAGGAGGTCATCTCATTTTGCAAATCCCCAGCAAAGTCTGCCTTGGTGCCCTTTACAGTCAGCTAAGAAATCATACTGAATATTAGGGTATTAGCCCCTTTCTCTCCTTCCTATATACTCTTTTCAGCTGATTAAGATTTATGCTTCTTTTTGTTGTTTTAACCTGCAGGTTTATTTCAGATTAGGTGGTAGCAGGTTTCTCCCAGAGATAGCTTTCCTTTTAGGCAGTGTAGTTATCTATATGTCTTAGTTTCTTCTCCTCGATGCTTCATTTCCATAGTCATACATACATACATGCATGTCTTTCCTGTTTTTTTTTTCTTATGACATTGCAGCATCTTCTTCCACTGGGGACCATCTGACCTACATTTAGATTCCGCCCAGTGAATAGCCTTGACCTATGTTGTGCTCTTCATCTTTAGAGACTTTCCTTTGAGAGGGGTTTCTTGAATTTTGTCAGCCACCTTGTAAGAGGTGGAAATGAAAACCGGGGGAAATAAATAAGTGCACATCAATTAACACACAAGTGACCCTGCAGCTCCCACAGAGGGCTGGATGTTCAAAACCCAGCTGGTACCATGACTCAACAGCACCCTTCCCCTGAGGATTTCAGTGCTTCAGTGTAGATGCTTAGCTCTCCAGCCACCACACATTCTTATTATGGGCCCCAGGTGACTGAGCTCAGACCTTCAGATAGACTCCAGTGCACAATTTTCCCTGCTGCTAATAAGGCTTCTTAGACACTTCATTTAGGATCTCATATTCACAGCTGTTTAAATGCCATTTCAATGGTTCCATGAGTACCAAACAAACTCTGGCTTCTTTGATAGCTAATCTCAGCAGCTAGGAAACCTAAAAACGATTGGCATGCTCATTCTGAAATGCCACAATGTCTGCTCCCCTTGCACAAATGAGATTCCATTCCAGTCAGCTACTGCATATTTATGCTCAGCCTTTCATTAACTTATTGATCATATGATGATACACTATCTTTTGATACGTTTGGAGAAAAACAAAAATGGGGGGAAAAAAATGTGCTCTAATGGTGGGGCTGTTTCATGCTTCCTGAATATTCAGTCCAATCCTCCTGGTCTTTTTCTGTCCTCCTTTCTCCCCAAAAGCTTCATGGATCTCCAAAGACATCCCACAAGAGAGGGTGACTACCATTCCCCAGTAAACCCCTGAGGCTGCCATTATGTGGCATGCAATTATACAGCTGAATCAGGGTCAAGCGTCTCCCTTTAAGGGTAAAATATGGTATTACACTCTAAATTCCTGTACTGCAAAAACAAACAGTGCCATCAATTCATTTCCAGTCAGACCTCCACCCCCTTGGGAACAGTATACAGAACTTTCTGGTGGGAAAAAGAGTTTGGAAATACAACCTCTTTATTAGAGTGAAAGCTCTTCATTCAGCTTGTCTTTCATTAGCCACCCTGGCACACTCCAGTGAGGAATGTGGCTTGAAGAGGTACTTTGAGGTCACAAGAGGCAAGTCCTGTAAGGGGTGTAGTTCACTCTTGTTACATACTCATAACTCCTGACAAGATTATGAAGTCTGATCCAAAGCTTAAGTTACCACATGGCTATTCATAGGTAAATGTCTCCAAGGAGGGTGGCTTTTTATGGAAGGAATCCATTACCCTGCACACAAATGAAGCATCTATGTTCTCTGTTTTCTTTGAGCTCTCTTACTATAAATAATATCTTCCTATTTTTCACCCTTCTGTTTGAAACACAGAGGGAACAGGTGAGGAGGAAAGGAAAGTTTTAAAATCCATGTGTTTCCTTAATTCTACACTGGCATATTGGATGTGGGGTTGAGTAAAACTGCATTCATATCCATGGTTCCTCTCTATCACTTATCTAAGAGGTACAGGAGGAAGAGAAGAGCTCTGAGTCCTCCTTACAGCCACACAGTAACAGATCACAGTAATGTTCTTTCTGTGATCCCAGAGCAGACCAGCCCATGACTTTCAAGCAAGGATCTGGCTGATGAGATTCTGCAAAGCATCCTGGGAGAAACTGCTCACAGTGTAAATCTGGAGCAATACCACCAAAGTTAGCATAGTGACTCCAGATATGCTGTCACAAAGGTCCAAAGAGGCTATCTGTGATGGCAATACTTTTTCTTTCCAGGCTTGAATCTCTCCTGCAATGTGCCAGCTGTGTCAGTGCAGTATCATTGCTTCCAGTGAGGTTGTATTACTGCAACTGGGAGCAAAATTTAGTTCACTGGCTTCAGTGGTCATGTGGGGACAGAATTTGATGCTACTTGTCACCTGGGTTTTGTACCAAGAGCAAATGCTGGTTCACCAGCATCAATGGCTATTGGGCTGTATGTAAGAAGCTGCTCAGTAAAAAGAAAATGTGAATTTGGTTACACCAAAAACATTCTTTGCAGTATGATGCCAATCATAGTAAAAATAACCACCACAGTTTAAAAATAAATAGTCATCATTTTTGTGGCCAAAACTTGAATAACATGTTTTGGATCTTCACCGTTGCAGCTGCCCAAAAGCAAACTGGGGTTTTTTTGGCGTTGTGTGGGTTCCTGCTGAAATTCTCAATAGTTCCTAAACTACACAGTTTGAGAAGGAAATGGAAGGATAGCCACGCTATGAACGCATGTGTTCATTTGGTGTGTGAACAGTACCATTGCCTTCAGCAGGACTGCACACATGAACAGGGGCAGGAGGATTGGGTCTGTTGTCTTCTACTTCGTTCTCTTTGATCCTGCAAGCATACTGTCTGTCAAGGTTGCATCAGGCTGCAAAGGCACTTTTTGCAATTCTGTATGATCTGTATCTGTCCTTTATTTATTCAAAATGCATTTGCCTCTACAATTTAATCTGCTGTTCCCTCCCTCCCCTTCCTCTTGGTGAAGTCTAATTACAGTTTTATTCCAGGTCCATCTGGTTGCTAACGATGCTGGACATCACCGCTGAATTCATTCTAATATTTGTTGTGTATTTTCTAGGCTGGATGCTGAATAATAATATTCTCTGAGTTTGCTTTTGCTCCTGTTTCTTTCCTACTTGTTGTAGCTAATTTCGTAGTAATGTGTAGCCATGAGATGATTACTCCTTCCAGTGTAGATCTGCTAAGAGTTGCCTGTTTAAGGCTGCAGGATAAAGGTGGTTTTTTTTCTGGTTTTGAGGAGAAGATTTCTAAATCCACTTTACCAGCTCCCCTCACTGATATGGAATGAGCTGGGCAGTGTTTTTCTCTGCTGCTGTGTTGTTTTGGTTTTTTTTCATTTCTCTGCCCCAAGCATAATGCAGTTTATAACTGTGAGTCTCAAAGCACCCTGGAGGCAGTGTTTCAGTGTTTCAAGACACTTTTTTGCCAGTGCCTGCTCAATGTGATGGTTGAACCCACATTAATTTCAGGTTCCCAAGACTGGCTTGTTCAGTGCCAGTGCTGGGATTTTTTTCTTTTTTCTTTCCCCTCCCCCCCCCCCCCCCCCCCTTCTCCCCTTCAAATATTATTTAAGTCACCTCATATGATTAGAATGATAACATCTGTTCATGGTAGATGAAGAACTGCATATAAAACGGGAAAGAATCATGCCTTAATTTCAAGGCTCTTTAATTCTATCTTAACTCTCCTGGAGAGACATGGACTATTATGTTCTTTTCAGATTGTCTGCTTTAGTTAACTGCTGCCTTTGGTGAAGAGGTTCTGCAATAGATCATTCATGTTTAAGAAGCTGTGAAACTGTAGTACCAGATTTTTGAAAAAAAGAATGCTGGCTATGGAAACAAAGCTGGAGTGAAGAGAACAGCAGAGATAAATGAATTTGGAGAAAACAATGACAGTGATTTTGGTTGGGATTGTCTTGTAAAAAGTAGCCAATACATTGAATGCCTTCCTCTTGTGTAGAAATATTTGAACAAAGTAATCCCTGACACTACAGGAGCTCTCAGATTAAGATTTCTTTAGCCAGCCTTATTCCCATACAATAAGCTTCTTTAAAGATGACCTTGGTCTTCTGCTTTGACTTTCTAGGTGTTAAAAGAAAATTAATTAATTCCCTGTAAACTGGGTGCTGATGAACTATTACTTACTTTGCTGATGAACACAGTTGTCATTGTTCTCTAATGACTAAGGTAAGGGGCAACGGGTCTTCTCCTCTGAACCTTGTGCTTTGTTACTGCTTGATGACTGCAGATCTTTGAATCGCTTTCTTACACTTTAACATTTCCTCTCCTAGCAAGCTGTGCAAACAACAAAAATGAGTGTTAATCCATTCAGCTTCCATGAGAAATCCAGGAGGGTGGTTCTCTGGAGGTAGACTAGTCTGGACCTATGGATACAGTACCCATTGACAGCTATTTTGTATTAAGTGCATCTTCCAGGTTAGTTTAATACAAAAGGAATTCATTTAATGAGAGGGATTAATAGGAATAGCTGGAAGACACGCTTCAGAAGAGCACTCCTTGTCCAACTGACCTAGTGTGTCCTAGACCAGTGCTGACTGCTTATGATGAACATCTGAGACTGGCAGATAAAAATCTGAGGGATTTTTGGTAAAAAGGAGGAAAATGTTTGTCACCGCTCTGCTGATGTGGTATTTTCTTGGAAGCAGGTGTCCTTGTCCTCATGGTTCAACTCAGAGCAAGCAAACCATTTCTGTTTTCCTGAGCCTATCCAGTTTCACCATGTTTTCTCTCCCATCCATTACCCTGTAACTGTCTCAGAACTTGAGTTTAGTAGGAGAAATTCTACCCTCCACCCTGCAGGATATTCTATGTTGGGTTTTCAATTTAATTCAGTAAAATATTAATACAAGGAGAAAAGGAGAGGAGAGGGAAGGAGAGGGGAGGAAATCTTTTCTTGCTAGAGTTCCTGTGCTCTCTAAGAGCACAGTGAAGAAATCACATTTTATGCATCACAGGAGAAGAGGGTATCAAAGGTTCTGTTTGCATTTGTGCTTTCTACCTGATGCTTCTCAGCTGTGTGGTCAGTAGCACTTAGACTCACTACAGAGACAACACAGAGGAAAAGATCAATGGAGCCCTGCAAGTCAAACCTCTGCGACACAGAACAACATGAGATTACTAGAGTAATTGCTTATTTTCCACTGAGTTGTACATTGTCCTTTTCATGTCAGAAAAAGGAACAAAAGAATCTTCTTTGTGGCAGATAAGAGCATATTATTTTTAATAAATATTTCATTGTATTCTTGAAAAATAAATGTTTAATAAGGCAAAGAGGAGATTCCCATGACAACTGGTTATAGTAGGGAAAAGGACTGAAAAAAAACCCCAATGTAATCATCTGGTAGTGATAAATTTTCAGGCTGGCAGTATTGGAAAGTTGCCAGTTTTACTTGAAAATATAGAATGAAGCAAAACCAGTAGACAAATGGAAATGTTCTTATAGCATGAATAAATAACCAGCTAAGCTGCTTTTCCCTACAAACATAATTTAGTCCACATACCTAACAATTAAAAAAAAAAAATTAATAAAATGTGTGGATCACTGTGAATGCTTACTCTCAGCCAATACAATACTCCTGAAGTCCTAAAGACACAGAAGGTGAACAGCAAGAAAGGTGTTATGCTTTTCCTGGTGGCTTTATGATTTGTTTTCATTAACATTAAACCACTCGTGATGTTTTCTTTTCACTTGTACTTAAGCTATTTTCAGGCTTGTGCATCAAGTGGCTTGCAATTCTTCTAGGATTCTGAGCTGAGATTATGAAACAACAAAATGAAACTAATGTGTTAAATCAGTTACTTCAAAATTAGATCAAGAAAAGGTTTGAGTAATATATTCTTAATAGAATATGAGATTAAGTATCAAGTTCCTTGCTTGATATATATATATACATGTTTTCAATTTTTAAGAATAGATAATATTTGCAGATAATTACACCAGATTAAAACTTGTAAAAGTATTATAGTATGTATTTTTCATAGACTGGCTTTTACAGGATTTGTGTGTGTGTGTGTGTACGGTGAAAAAGGCTTTCCGTTGCTTCTGGTCATTTATAGATTACAATTTATATTAGTTTATATGGGGAATATTTAATTATTTTTCCTGTATAACAAACACAAAGTAGTCAGCCAGTTGGAAAAATGCCTCTGTCAAATCAACATGTCTTTTTACTTTCCTTATTTTACATGTGAATGCTAAAAATTCACAACGTAAACTAACTGCTCTACCCACCATTGATTCAAACAATGTGAAAATACCCAAATTTGGCAATTTCTTTTAGTTCATTAATCTGAGTAATTGAAAAATTATAATCTAATCTGGTAGCCATGTTTTTTAATTCTCTACTCTCATGTCTGCAAACCTCCAGTTCAAAAAGCAGTTCAGTTCTTACTCAGCTGAAAAGGTGGCTCCTTACAACACTGAAAAATAGCTATACTCAGACAACAGATCTAAGTAGCAACATCAGAATGCAGCATGGCCCTTCACTGCTTTTATGAAACTCACTCGATGCCTTTTCAGGGCAATAGAAGTCACTGATTAATTTTTAATGGGCTTTTAATATCCTTTATTATTTATTGCAAACTGCAGAGAAGATATATTTTAATCACCTTTTCATGGTTTAGACTCAGGAGCTGAGCACCACATGGCTGCTCACACACTTTCCTCCCCACAGCCCTGTGGGATGGGAAGGAGAATGCAGAGAAAAAGGCAAAACCCCATGGGTTAAGATAAGAAGAATTTAATAGAACAAGGCAAGAGGAGAATTAAGAGCAGTAATATCAATAATAGTAATGAAGCAATCTATAAAGTGAATAATATTGAATACACTGACCATCTAGAGCTGTGCCAATGGGTTTGCACCAGAGACTGTGTGCCCTGCCTAGCCCACCCTCCTGTTCTTATCTAGCAGGCATGATGTCAGTATGGTATTGAATATCCCACTGACTGGTTTGGTTGTCTATCCTGGCTGTGGTCCCCTCCCAGTTTCTGGTGAAAATTAACTCTGTCCTAGCTGAACACAAGACACATCTCTTCCTACTAAAATAGATGCACTAAGTGTCATGGTGGTATTCAGTGGTTTAAACATTGTATTTCATGCCATTGTAATAGCTTTAAGGCATCCTGCTTGTCCTCCAACCTCAACTGGCTGTTGGAAAGTCCATGTGCCTTTCCCAAGTCCTCTGTCAGGCCTGTGTTGAAGTCAAATGGTTCCAGTTACTTCTAGGTGGATCTTATGCTTTAGAAATTATGTGGGAGTGTTGATCTGCTGGAGGGTAGGAAGATTCCTCAGAGGGACCTGAACAGGCTGGATCAATGGGCTGGGGCCAATCATATGGGCTTGAACAAGGCCAAGTGCTGAGTCCTGCACTTTGGCTGCAACACTACAGACTTGGGAAGGAGTAGCTGGAAAGCTGCTGGGCAGAAAGGGACCAGGGGGTGTTGACTGACAGCCAGCTGAACATGAATCAGTACTGTGCCTAGGTGGCCAAGAAGGCCAACAGCATCCTAGCCTGCATCAGGAATACTGTGACCATCAGGACTAGAGAAGTGATTGTTCCACTGTACTCAGCACTTGTGAGGCTGCAGCTTGAGTACTGTGTTCAGTTTGGGGCACTGCAGTACAAGAAAGATGTTGAGATGCTGGAGTGGGTCCAGAGAAGGACAATGAAGCTGATGTAAGGTCTTGAGAATAAGTCTTATGAGGAGAGACTGAGGGAAGTGGGGCTGTTTAGCCTGGAGAAAAGGAGGCTGTGGGGACACCTTATCACTGTCTACAACTACCTGAAAGGAGGCTGTAGAGAGGTGGGTGTTGGTGTCTTCTTGCAAGTCACAACCAGTAGGACAAGAGGAAATGGCCTCAAGTTATGCCAGGGGATGTTTAGATTGAACATTAGGAAAAACTTCTATACCAAAAGGGTTATCAAAGACTGGAACAATCTGCCCAGAGAAATGGTTGAATTGCCATCCCTGGATGTATTTAAAAGCTGTCTAGATGTGGTGCTTGAGGATATAGTGTAGTGGTGGCTCTGGTAGAGTTAGATAATGGTTTGACCAGATGATCTTAAAGGTCTTTTCCTACCATAGTGATTCTGTGATTCAGTGAAATTGAATTATGGTCTCACTATCTGAGATATTATTATTACTGCCAATAAGCAAGGATGGATTTTACTTATTAATAAAAAAAAAAAAAAAGAACAACAAAATAAGGAGTGTTCTAGCCTTCTATCTAAATCTTGTTTAAATTCAGTTTATCCTTCTATAAGGAAATACCTTTCTGTAACCTGAAAACATGTTTGCAATAATTTGCAATTATAGTAGAACATATGGCCTTGCAAATATATACAACATGGCAGTTTATTGGACTTACATATCTCTTCTTCTAATTTTGCTCAAGCTTCTTTTAAATTAAAGCCCATGAATAACAATTATTTTCAAACAGAATGTCAAAGTATTGTATTCTAATAACTTTTCACCCTACTTGCTTGTAAATGAGAATAAGATTACCATTGAGGAATAAATTTTAAATATTCCTTTTGACATAACTGGATGGAAGTATTACTGTTTTAATGTAATAAGAGTGTGCTGAGTTAGGGCTGATTCTTTGACACATTGACAGTTGTCAGCCCTTGCAGTCAATGAAAGTGGAAGGCTTTAGACTGTGGCAGAAAATGGTCTATGCTTTTCAGCACTGAACCTGGGGCTGCATGTGTTCCCTCTGTGTCTGTAACCTCTTTGTAGGGAGGTAAACTCATGGTTATTCCTGTCACACAAAGAGAAAATAGAGAACTCAAATTCCAAATCATTTATGAAGTCATAGGCATGAAACAAACACCTTAAAATTACCTACATATATTTTGGTAGGTCTTTATCTTGACTGCTGTCTACAGGAAAGACTTATGAAGTTTTAAAATTGGTGACTGTAATGAAGAAGTGAAATGAACAGGAATGAGGGAAATTACTGAGGTTGTACAAGTATTGATTTTTTACTATGAGATTTGAACTAGTCTACCTCCTTTCCTAGTCTTTCTGCTCTAGTCCAGAGCTATGAGTTTATTCAAGTGCGATTGAAAGTGGAGATCTGAGAGTACAATTATGAAACATCGTTCATCAGGCGTGATGATGGAGACCAGCAGGCTTAATTTGCTGAGCTGTAGCTCTTTCTATTCTTCCCCAGTGTTAGCCACTCTCCTTACCTTTGTTCTTCAAAGAAGGCGGCTTATAAACTGAGGTGCAGTAACAGGAGAAAGGATTTTTTCCTTTTTGCTTTTGGTTTTTAATCCCTCTTGCCTTCCAGGCAAGGAGTCAGCTGCCTTAATTTTCTGCATGGAAATAAAACTTCTGCATGAATCCAAGAGAAAAGAACATTCATCCGGGTTACAGTGTAAGAAATACACTGGATAAAATAGTTGTCAGAGCAGAGTAATGTAGCCCTGTTTTTATTTGCCATATTTGTGCAGAACTGTATGGTTTGATAGTTTGATAGTTTGTTGTTAGTTTTGTTGTTTGTTTTTGTTTTTTTTTGTTTTTTTTTTTTTTAGATAGTGGGTTTTTTTGGCATCCAGAGTTAACAGGAAATAATCACGTCCTCTTTCACATGGTACTTTCTTTGTTGTGATCTGGACAAATTTCAAGAGCCATTTGGAAAGTGGTGCATAAGACTTCTAATAACGCGCTACGGCTTTATTTCCAGAAATTTGTCTCTGAATCAAAAACAGCATCCAAAAGAAGATATTTTTGACTCTTCTTCCCTTAAATATCCACATGAAGGAAGCAAAAAACTGTAGCAATTATCTTTTCTGTCATTCTGAGGTCTAAAAAAAAATAACAACAAAACAATACAAGATCTGTGTATAGTGTGTCCAAGCAATGGATGAGGCTGAGTTATTGAAACATTATTTCTAGACTCACTTAAGATGGTCTCAATTATCCAAGAACTTTGGCTAACACACAGGCATTCAGATACAGATATCCAGGACGTACAAGATACCTGCAGCTTCCTGGGATGCCAACAGGAGTCCAAGCAAAATAATGCCATACTTAATACATGTCTACTATGACACTAGATTTTTTCCTCAGAAACCCAAGAGTCAGTGTTCAGGTTGTAGTATTGGTCCATGTTTGCTTGGAGTTCAAAGCATATAAATACTATGTAAAATAATTATTATGCCGAATAGTTAATTTTTGCTGACTTTCAAATTTGAACTTCTTGAAAAACTGTATTCCTGTTGCTATTTGAAAGTGCTAAGCCATATATATCAAGCCAATATATAAAGTAAGAAATCCATGTTTTCTATAAAATATATGTTAATGTCCAGTCTTCTGACATTTAAGTCCTAACATGCTCCTGAAATGGCAAGACAGATTGTTCTACAAATTTAAGTACTCATTTTCATGGATGTATTTTTGAGTCTCTTAAAAGCTAGGAAAATACTATAAAAAGCAAAACCTAGAAGTAATATGAAAGGAACATAAAATCAGGAACCACTGTATCCTTAAATGCCAGTCACTGGTTTACTGTTCTGCAGCCTGCCTAAAGCAAATGTGATTTGGTTTTAAAACTATAGGAATCTGAGGTAAGACAGCAGTGAGAGACAGCTCATGGTATGGATGCCCAGATTAACAGGAGTCTTCCTTTTGTGGGTCTATAATCAGCCAGTGTAGACTATTTATACTCCATACATCCTGACACTGGCTGATTATAGACCCACAAAAGGAAGACTCCTGTTAATCTGGGCATCCATACCATGACCTCAACAGGCTGGAAAATTGGGCTGAGAATAACTTCATGCAGCTCAACAAAGTTCTGTGTTTGGGGAGGAATGAACCCCACGCAACAATGCACACCGATTTGATGGAAAGCATCTTTGCAGAAAAAGAGCTGGGGGTCTGACCTGGTGGATAGCAAGGTAGATATGAGCAGCAATGTTACTGTGGCAAAGATGGCTAACCATATCCAGGGCTGCATTAGTCACAGTATTGCTAAAAGGCTGAGGGAAGTGATCTTTCACTTCTAGTCAGCACTGGTGAGACACATCTGGAGTGCTGGGTCTGGTTCTGGGCTCATCAATAGAGACGTATGGGAATGAGTCCAGTGAAAGGCCATGAAGATGATTAGAGATTGGAGCATCTGACATAGGACAGAAGGCTAATAGAGCTGGGACTAACCCCTGTGTGTCTTTGCTCTTCCACTCCTTAGGAAGCTGCAGCCTGCTTCATGCTGCACCACACTGCTCATTGACCCCTTCATTTGCTTCAGAGAATCCTGAATAGTACACATCAGTGAAGGGCTGAGTTCCTGCCCTTGTTTGTCCTTTCACTTGTCATTTGACCTGTCTGCTTCCTTATTGCTCACCTTGACCTAAGGCTCACTACAGACTTAATTAAAGTCTGGTTTTTGCACTTGGGGGACTTGAAACTTTTTTAACAACTCTTTGAACCTGTGGTCAGAAAAAGAGCTAAAAGTAAACAACTAAACCATCTTAAACAGCATCAGTGTGGTCCAGGGGAGGTCAGGTTAGGTCTTAGAGGCTGATAAAACTGTACTGTGTCAATGTTTCTCCAACACGGTTTCTCACAGTTCAAAAGGCAGAAACTGCTTTGTCATCTTTGGCATTGCTTTCTCTACATTTCGTTTTTCGCTCTGTTTTTCCTAAAGGAAACAGGTTTCGATATCAGTAGAAATATTAAGCAGCGTACCACAACAGAATCATGTTTCATTTCCTCCCCCAAAGTATTTTCTATAACATCACTGAAAGGAGAGCAGGAAAGCCCTGTTCTCCTGTCAGTGTTCAGCTTCAATATCATAGAATGGCTTAGGCTGGAAGGGACCTTAGACATCACCTAATCCAACCTCCTTTTTCTATCATAATTAGTATAGTAGCACCATGCAAAGAGATGCAGGATTCAAGCTGGAGAGAGAAAGGACAAATCACAGTGCCTGTGGCAGCCTAGGGATGCTTAATGAAGAACAGCCTTTTTCCAGATCACATCGCAGATTGTGACAATTTCCACTACAGTTTATTAATAGTTGCTTTAGTATCACCTTGTCTGTTTTGGGACACCACATCCTTAAAAAAGAGCTTTTTTTTTTTTTTTCCCCCTTGTAAATAACTGTCTTAGGTGAAACTTCTCAAGGCTTCAACAAGTGTGAGTTTCGAAGCAGGTGAGTACCAGTCAGAGCAGGATGTGTTTCTCTGTTACATGATGTGATTGTGTAGCTACCAAGGTCAGGTCAGAGCTGGACTGATTCCTGGACAGGGCATATCTAATTTGAAACACCCTGGAACAAATTTACCTTGATACCTTCATTGTGGGGAGTGAGGGAGTAAGGAAATCTGCAGAGCAGAATATGCAAGGCATGCTTCCCCTTCAAAGTTTTAGCTCATACAAAGAGTTTGCTTTCTGTGTAGATCTTCCATAAGGAAGATGTTGCTTGAGAGGTGATTTCTTATCTTTAAAAAAGCTTGAAAGCAGATGAAAAAGTTATTCACTGGAGTGTTTGATATACCTTAAGGACTCAAGGAACTTGGTTGTCATCCATAATTTCTGGTAAGTGATATCAAATATGTTTATCAGGAACCTTCTGTCAACATTATACCTCTAGAAGGCTGAGGCAGAGGTCAATAAAGGTTAGCTACTTCATGAAAACAGAAATCTACAGAGGAAGCATTATATTTGATACCAAGGCCAGGGTATAGGCATCAAATAATAGTTTTGGCCTCAGTGGTAAGCTGTTAGTCAAATTCTTTAGTTGGCATTTACAGTAAGACAGCTATTTTCTCAACATTTGTATAACTTCAAGAGTAATGTGTTTGATTTGTTAATATGACTGATTTTATATTGATCTGAGAGTAGAATTGCTTTGCATTTATTTGAATTTTATACCTGTATAAAAACTTAGAGATAACCTAACTTTTAAATAAGAATAAAGTAAAAGAATTAGTCTGGGAACTGCCCTGGGTTTGAAAAATAGCAACTGAGTAGTAATAGCAAAAAGGTACTTTTGTGCTGGATCAGTTCCCTCATGCTGTCAGTGTAGATCCACAAACAGTGTCTGAATGGTGGTGAAATAAAGGGAAGAAGATGAAGGAGAAGGGGAAGTCTTTAAAATCTACTCCAAATCTTAGCTGAATTAACAGAGAGCTCTTCTTGCCCTAGCTAGCACTGCAGATTAGCTTGGGCAGAGCTCTGAATGCAAGTCCTCATGCTATTTCTAGTGCTCATGCTGGCCAAACATACAATATCTCTGACTGGGGCTGGGCCAGTAATGCCTTCAAAAACCCCAATACAGACTTTTCTAGAAGTAGCTAAGATGCTCTGTTTTGTAACTGATACCTTGTATAAGATGCTGACATTCATTCCTCCAGGCAGCCTGGGCTGTTTAACACTCTACCATGTCAGAAGCATCAGTTTTGCAATATGTAGCCAGAAAAATATGAGTGTTGGATAACCATGCCTGCTAGGTGTGTTTTGTCCTGTTACAGCAGGTCTGGTCATGAGCTGAGTGCCCTCCTGACTGTGATGCTGCAAGAGCTGGCTGTACTAAGCTGCCACAAATGGAGAAATGACTCTCCTGGCAAAATCTAAGAAGAGTGTTTTATTTACTTTTTTCTTGTCCAAAGGAGGAGTGTCTTGGCCTATATCACATAAGGGGACTTAAGTTCAGGGCTTGTTTTGTAAAAATGGGACTCATTCAAGATCTATGTGGACATTTTATCTAGAAACACTTAATCTCAGATTCACCTGTCTGAGCTGAGACTCTACTGCACTATGCCCACAGGTGTCTTGGTTGTTGACATGGCTGACCAGGTGGCAGAGAGAAAATTAAGTGCTGCTCTGCCTGTCTCCTCTCACGTGTCTCAAAAGCAGTAAATGCTTCTCTTCCTTGACTGAACAAGAAGCAGTGGTGTCATGGCACCAAAGTGAAGACTTCTGTCGTAAGAAATTGGCTTTGTCCCTCTAGCTGATCTTGACATTCCCTAATGTGCTGTCATACTTGAATTTCCTGTTTTCTCAGTGCACTGCTGTATACATCAGAGCATCATTTTTTAACAAGAAAAGCCAGGACAAGGTTTCAAAAAGTAATTCAGAGGTATGTAGACGTTGAAGCATGACAAAAAATATTAGCTCTGTCTTGTAAAGCCACCAAGTACAATCACGTAGGGAAGCATACATGAAACCTACAGACCAGAGATCAAACAATTTACCTCTCTGTGCTCTACAGTTAATCTGTGGTGGACAAATATTTGACATATAGAGTCACACTGGTCATTTACAGAGTTCACAGATGTGTCTTACATAACTTGGTTTGTAAACTATAACAGAATATTTCCCCTAATAAATAATTATGGTACCACTTCAAGCTATTTTTCCAGTGGGAAAAAAGAGCAATGAGGCTGTTAGAACAACAGAGGGGGGCAAGGGCTGTGTTTTTAACCAGAGCTGGATATGATTTCTAAAATATGTTGTGGCCCAGAGAGAACATTGTACATTCATCACTGCGTTTCATTCCCACCCATAAAAGGTGACTAAGAACAACACCTACCTTGGGAGAATACCTTGGTATTCTCGGTCAGATGGATGGTGTTAGCCAGAATCTAACTGTTCCTTGTTAGATTTATGCTGAAGATGCCATTTTAGGACTTTCCAGACTATAATACCAAAGCTGAAAGCACATATTGCAGCATTACTATGGCTAGAGACATTCCCTGCTAAAGGCATATACTGCACTTCAGGCAATTTTTCTTTCAGCACTATCAAAGCCCTACAGAAACTGCACCAAGGGTGAGGATCTGCCCCCCTTAAAGTGCAATTTCTCTAATGCTATTACTTGCCATATATTACACTGTCATCTGTTGGCCAAATGTATTCATGACACTTCAGAGATTTATTTAAACCATTTCTCCTAACCCTGTTCTTTCCTATTCTATTGTGTTAAAGCAATCATCACCAGCTTGACAGCTAGTTGGCTACCAGTCCTTGCTGGAGACTGAATCATTCACAATGACATTAGGGAGATTCCTAACTATCATCTCTGAGATTTATTGATGTCATTACTGGAGGTGATACATGGGCACTTGGGAGAAGCATTTTGAAAAGATGTATGCACAGGTACGTAGATGGAGGGGGACAAAACATTAGAATTCATTTTAAAGCTGAACTAGATTTATACTGTATGATTTTGTGTATGATGAATTTATCCTTGGGGGGCTGGGGTGTGGCGTGTGTGCTGAAAGGAGCTCTGTGCTGCTTGAAATTCTTCTACTTCTGATTTCTGTGTTTTGTATCTCTAATATTTTTTTAAAATGTGCCTGTTTGCAATAATGAAATCCATATCCTTTCCTCTTCACAGCCTGCCAAACACTTACTGACTTTGGGGTGTGGATGTAGAGTCCACATAAAGATCTGGTGATTAATTTAAATACCCCTCCATAAATCCAAAGGTACAGTGCAGACATAGTTCCAACAAATCCATGAATCTCCTGTGACTTTCTGAAGGCAATCTATATCCTGAAAATACAGTAAAACTATGGCTTCTATAGCCAGACAATTTAATACCTCTTAATAGGATAACATGCATTACATTAATGAGACTATTTTTCATGAGCAAACAAAAAAAATCTTATCCTTTTTTCTTTCTTTTACAGCACAAGTCTGATCCTTACAATTGCTGAATAATTTGGTCCCTTTATAATATGCCATTCATTCTAGGAACTATAATGAATATTTAATTAAATATTCAACAAGGGTTAGATGCTTCCTAGAAATATTTTTAATTTTTTTTTTTACACTGGATGATATGGTAATGCATTTAAATAGCCTTCCAAAAGATACAGTCAAGCTTATTTTAATATGCCCCTATTATTTTGTTCCTGATTTGTTACATTTATACAGTGCACTGAAAAAGTCTTTCATCAGCCATAAGAGTGACTTCTCTCATATGACAAAAGTCTCAGGTCACAGTATTTTTTAATAAACAGACTTCTTCTTTTTAGAAACTGGCTTTTCAGCAACAGCATTCTCTCCTCTTTCAAAAAAGCCCCATGCTGAAAGCCTCATATCTCATACCCCAAATAGAGCAATTCCAGTGTTTATTGATCACAGCAGGGCTCCTTGACTCATTTACTTAGGCTGCAGGAAAAGACCAATACCAGCATATGCAAATTGAGAAAAACCTCCCACAGAAGCATAATGTGTCAAACCCCTGTCTTCCCAAAGTTAGGGTCTGCAGGTGCTCTGTAGCTCACACAGGAAAGCCACGTAAATACAAGGAGAGAAAAGAAATTAGACTGATTGGTACTACAAAACAAATACCATCATCATCAGATAATATTACTTACACAGCACTTTGGGTCTCCAGAGCACAGAAATGCTTTTCAGAATAAGGTAATCATCATCCACTGCAGCAGTAGACTTGTGCTGGGTTTAGATTAAATTTCCTGCTAAATCTCTTCATAAGTGACAGTGTATATTTACATAAACTCAAAGGCTACTTTCTTCTTTGTGCTACAAAAAATAAATGAACTGTGAGGTGTCTTGGGTAATTATGAACTGAAGTATATTTATCTTGAGTTGTATACAAATTAAAGAATCATTTTCATGCATTAAGGGGCTGCATATTTTCTGTAATAATCTACGGCATTTCATGGGTATTCTTAGATATGGATGTGGCTTTATTTACCATGGGAAAGAAGTGTATGCTGATCTTTACAGGTATTCTAAACAGAGGTACCTATATCCATACTAAGCTTCCTAAATTACAGATCCCATTAATAAGCCTGATGAGTTCTTGCACTTGTATTGATTTAATAACTATAGCAAGTCGGACATGTCCATCTTAAATTTAGTTGTAAAGACTCTACATTAGAGAAAAATTATGACACTACAAGAGATCTGTAGTCCCTTTATGCCTTCTCCCATGGCTTGATGGGACTGTCCTGTCACAGGGCAGACTGCAGATATATACTGGAGATGTTTTGCTCCTGTCCAAAGCCGACAAACTTCACAAGGATAGGATATTGGTAAAGGAGAGCACCAGCAGTCATCACCAGCACAACAGTAAGCTTTGTTTTCAGAGTTAACAAACAAACAAATCAGAAATTACTTGATAGGTACCTCTGAATTCTTTTTCCTTCCTCATCCTCTCTGTCTTCTCCGGGAAGTTGAGAATGGCCATTCCTGCCAATATGAGATTCAGGCTGCAAGTAAGCAGTGTCCAACTTGTGTCATGCTCAGAGATACTGGTGTGGTAGCATACGTGTGTCCTGCCTGGTCCTCACTTTGTCATTCATGTTACAAATTGAGGTAAAATGAATGTGATGAGGAACATTTATTTTCATTAGAAGAGTTACTGTTAAGGCAGCAGAGTGGAACACTCTCTCTGCCAAACTATTTAAAGCATAAGAACACTGCAGCCCATGGTGACCTCTTTTCCTTCTCAGCCTGCATGTTTCCCTTACCTCAGCAATGCTCACTGGAAAATACCAATTTGATAAAACCAAAGTGTTTTATGAGAAAATTATTGATTCTGTCCAAACTTTCAAATAAAATCAGATGGGAAGATGGGCCAGCTAGCCTTGTCCCTTGCCTCATGTGTTTCCAGTCCTCCCTGGTTTCCTGGAGTTTCTTCTCTCCTCCACCAGGCCAGAGAAGTTTTGATACTACTCTATCCCATTGCTCCCAGCCAGGAGGGCTGCTGTGGAGGCTGGAAGCACCAGCATGGGCTGCGCCTGAGATTCCATGCCCTGCTGACCACCAGCACAAGTGGCCAGGGAGCACTTACATATGTGGTCTGGCTCAGCTGTCCTCTGGAATGCTTGACTTTCCGATCCTTTCCTCAGCGAGATGGTTAAATAAGGGGAAAGGAGTGCTCGCTGTGTTGGACACATTCTTGCTAGCTCTTCAAAATTCAGTGCAGTGAAATTCTGTAATCTTTTTGGCTGATTTTTTTTTTTTTTTCCAGTTCTGATGCAAGATGACATTGCTGTCTATGATTGTGTTTTCTTTGGAGAATTTCAGTTTTGATTCCCAATCCACTGGGAATAGATCAAGAAAATTTCATTTTGATTCTTTCTTGTTAAAGAAGGCTATATCTTAAGCTTTTTCCCTGCTGCTTCAAGAGGATCAAAATAAGTATTAAGCTTTTTTAACAGGAAAAATCAGACTTAGGAAAGTTAATTGTGAAAATTAGGGATAAACTTTGTATTTGTTGTGCATCTTCTTTACCTTGAAGTTGCAAATGGATTTAGCATAAATCCTTTTTCTTGTTGTTTTTTTTGTTTGTTTGTTTTTGTTTTGTTTTGTTTTGTTTGTTTCACAAGGTTCAGAAAAGACCTTTAGATTGAGTCGAATTAAAGGAATTAGATTTTCTTATTTTACTCCTTTATTTTTATTAATTAACAGTTTGCCAATTTACTCCTTCCTTCTGGACTTTGCCTGTTAAGTTACAATAAATGTTTTCGTAGTTAAAACAATCCAGAAGATTGAAACAAATCCAAAATTAAGCAATTAATCAAATCTCTTCCTTCAGATAAAATGTATTCTTATCTTTTGGTTTTATGTTTTGCAGAGTGAACATTAGAACATATTTTGTTTCTAATTGAGTTCAATGGCAAAACTTTTCTTCCAGTACAGGAGTACTTACCTAAACATCTGTCATTTATCAGCCCTTTTGTGATATGTACTGCTAGAACCATTAGCAAAAATGGCAGGACTGAAATCCACTATTGGAGTGATTACAGTCAGCCACTGAGTTTTCTTTTGGTTTGCATGTGATAATTCACTCATCTGATCAGATGAGTTTAACTCTAGAAGTTTTTTTTATAAACGTGTAGTAAATGTAGGTTTAATTTTTTTTTATTAAAGCAAATGCACAAGCAAAAGTCTTGTTAAATCTTCAAAGTGGATAAGTCTGTTTCAAATTGCTTCAATTTTCTGACAATTGAATGAACTATAAAGATATTTTGTTTTCCTGGGGAATATATTAAAAATATTTTTGTTTTAGCAATATGGAAGCTCTTTGCATGTTCTTTTCCTTAATATAATCCTATGGTGAAACATTATTTTATTTATTTATTACATACCTGTCTGAAAACAACTTATTTCTTGTCTAGGTGCATCAAGAAACACTGTTTTGTTTTGTTTTGTTTTGTTTTGTTTTTTGGTTTGATTTGGTTTGGTTTGGTTTTGGTTTTGGTTTGTCAGGAAGTAAGCAGAAAACAAAGAAGAAACCCTGTTTGACTCTTGGCACAGGCCTGAGTCACAAGAAGTTGAGAGAGAACACATTTGTCTATTCAGATAGGGCTGAGGCAGGGATCCAGCACCATATGTCTCAGAAGTTAGCTCTAAAACCTTCGCTGTGGGAGCTGGGTCTTGTTTTCATTCACTCTCAGGTTTCCATTGCTGAATGTAAAAAAAATGTCCTTTCATTAAAACTGGCATGTATTTTCACACAAGAACCTTTCAGTTTTGCCAAATAAGTAAGTAATTTTCTATAGCAATACAGATTTTCCTGAAAAGTTACAAGTAGGAGAAGGTTATAACCCAGCATGCTGAGCAGCAATTCTCCAGCATTTTGATATTCAGCCTCCACCACAGCAACTCCTCCACATTCAAGGCCTCATCCAAAGAGACTGGCCAAGCTCAGGAGGAAATTAGGAGGTGAACTGTAAATTCCCACCATCTGGGTGAGTGATGCAAGTCCTTCCACACAGCTGTGACATGAGAGGAATGCCACCACCTTCAGCTTCTCTGTGGTCAACGGAGTGGGCAAGGCAGACAGGAGTTTCCAAAGGTCGCTTTTCTCAGTAGGCAGAGCTTCAGGTTGTTCTGTAGTGGGATTTTTTTATACATAGCAGTTTCCATGGCTCATTCCTCTTAACTTCCACATGAATGGCACAGTAGGCATTTTCCCAAGGAACAGCTTTAATGTTCTCTTACTCTGAATTTAACTTTCTACAAACACCCACTGTGATAAGAGAATACAACCCAACAGTGTAACAATTTGTACAATCACTCACTCTTATGCCAAATCCTGAAAAATGTAATTCCCAAAAGGAAAATGAAAGAAATGTAATACTACCTTCTGTGAAAATTTAACAGGCTTGCTGTGTCACAGAGTGACCACATTTCAGTGGAGAACAGCTGAGTCTGTGCTTGAGCAATGGCAGAAGCTAAGCACCTTTCTTACCTGGCTCAAGTACAGGATAGATGTGGAGGTTTGTGGTGGAAAACTCAGATAAGTCCTGACACAACTGAGTGACATGTGGGGTAAAATGAAGAATGCATGGCCTGAAGTTGCTTCACTGAAGACAGAAGAATAACCACACCTCTGTACTGAATGCTGGCCTTCACCTCCCTTTTGATCTACAACACAGCAAGTCTTGTGAGAAGCATATCAGCACATGACACATGACTCAGTCCCACCTCATCAAGAGTATAAATCTGGTGCCCTGCCAATACCTGGTTGAGAGGAGACACTCCATTTAGCCTCTGGGTGGATTGATTGTTCTGATCCATTCTCTTTGCCCCATTCCCAAGAGGGATATCTCTTTCGATAAGAAATTGCATCTCTGCTATCTCACAGAAGATAGAAGATACCCAGGTGAATTGTTATTATTGGCTAACCTTAGTATACTTAGCACTAACACAGTGAGTGAATTTATCAACAACAGTTCTGAATCTGTTACGTCTGCTTATTAAATAAACTATCAGTTTTTGAATATTGTGAAGCTGTCTTAGTAAAAGTCGTTTGTCAGGGATCTGAAACAGGCAAATGCTGACTTTGATAGGTGCTACACGTATCTCTCCCAACCATATTGCAGACTCACACTCTTAACATGACATTAAAAAATTTGCATCACGCACAGGATTGCGTTACATGACACCTTCTTCTCTATCTTAAGTTTGCCTCTCTAAAATCATCACAGCTCTTGGAATAATTAAGTTTTTGTCAGTTTTGCACCTCATTAGTTTGGTAATTCATGGTAGGAGATGTATTCTGTAATGGCTTAGAGTACAATTCATTAATTGAGGTCAAGCCCTCCTTAGAAGCATGGAGGTTGCTCTATCACTAGCTTAGCTAGCCACCTAAGTAGTGATACATTGCTCATTTCTTTGTTTGTCATACAACATCAGTTACAGCAGATAAGAGAGAAGTGCTTTGTATCTGTTTTACAGGCCATTGTGGCATATTCCTCAATGGAGAAAAAAAGGATCCCTAATCCTTATGCACGCATATGGAATTCAAAGCCTAGATTGCAATGCTCTGTGTAATGCATCTGGAAAATTATGCCCTTCAGAGAAGTGACCTAAAGTGAGGAGTAAGGAGCTTGTCTAAAGCTAGTAGCCACTGGGGTAATCAATCTGATAAATTTGATACCTCCTCTGGAAGTCTTTTCATCCTTTTAGGATGCGAGTGCGGAGACTTAGGTGCTCAATGATGATATAAAAACTGTACATGCTAATCAGCAATTTTTTAAAACTATCCACTTGGAAATAAGCTAATGATCCTAATGGCTAGACAGCTCTCAGCACAGGCATTGCAGTAGTTTAAGTACTCTAGCCCTGAGAGGTTTAAACTTCTTTGTTAAAAGTACCCTCATCTCTGGGCATTAAAATGGTAGATGAGGTGAGTACCTTCAAGGTGTCTAGTTGAAGCTAGAACACAGTCCATCCAAATCTAATAGTGAGAGTAGTTGGAGAATGAGCAAAATGGAGTTTGACTCTCTTGCCAAGTGATTAACTCAGTCTCTGGCAGGCTTGGTTTTTGGCCTCTGTGCTGAGGGGAAAAATCTGTAAGGAGCCTGATTTATCCCAGAGTTAAAAGGAAAAAATAAGTATGAATGAAAGAGAAAAAACATCAGCATGACACTCTGACTCTTTATCATCTACTGTTTTGCTTTTCTGTACCTTCCCACATGCAGGGAAATATTTAAAGAACTAATTCTTCCCATTATAGAGCTCTTTGATTTCTAAAGGTGAAATGAGTGTTTCAGCAATAAAAACATACGGATAATGACTCAACTTTTTTTTTTTTTTTTTTTTTTTTTTAAATTT
>JANIJG010002777.1:0-84014 GCA_024611175.1 Megaceryle torquata | reverse complement strand
TTGTTTTCTTTTTATTTTGTTTCAATTTTTGGAACGACTTAAAAGACTTTTTGACTGTTGCATCATTTTCTCCCCTTCATAATCCGCCTGGCATGAATTAAACTGTATAGCAGGAAAAATGATGGGAAATGTGGAGTGTAAGTGAAAAAGGTATTTGTGCCATGGGAAGCTGCTAGAATAGTCCCAGGCCAGCACTTTGGCCTACCCAGTGTTATGCTTTGCTTCCCATGGCAGTTCAACACTCTCCACCCCACAGAGATCTATAGGTCAGTTCTTTTGAGGTGGAACTGTGGGAACCAAACCAGGAATCCTCCCTGTGCCTCCTCACCAGGATTCCTCCAAAAGAAATAGAATGCAAATCACCTCTGTTTTAGAGGAACCTGCTCCTAATGTTCAGTTTATAATTTGAAAAAAGGTAGATGAATTAAATTAAAAAAAAAAAAAAAAAAAAAAAAAAAAAAAACAAAAACAACCAACAATCCAGAAAGCCCAAAGAAAAACAAAGTAACAGATTTTTTAGCCAGTTTTTTGGTTTTGCAGTCCAGTTTTCTCCATCTTACAAATTCCACAAGCAGAATTGACACTGATTGGCCCCACTGGTGCCCATCTCGGCAGACAGGTGAAGGATTGAATGAGCCATGGAGACTGAAATTAGCAGCTGGTGTTCAAGAAATAAATCACATCAGGCAAACTTTTTCCTCTGTCTTTTTTTTGGAGATGGATGGATATAGAATTACAGGATAAATAGATAAAGGCAAGCAGGGAACACAGAGATTCCCAAAAGAATGGCTACATATGACCCACTGGATTTATAAGCACAGACAGAAAATGCCCTGCAAAATCCAGCTTAGCAAGACCAGGAAAATAGAAAGATTGTTGGAAAATTGCAAAAATATTAATGAAGAGCAAATCAATCATGAATTTGCAAAATGATGTGGCTGTCAAATAAACATTCCAGCTTGGAATTGTTGGGTACTGTAGTGGTAATGCATCGCAAGCAGAAAGTGACAGTATAGTTTCCACTCAGTGCTGTGTTTAGAGAAAAATGTAGGCAACATTTAGAAAAAATCAAAATTAGAACTTTCCAAATAGAGTGTTCTCATATCTTGGTTCTAGTTCTATTTCTGTTCTACTTAATTTTTTTAAATTTTAAATCAGGGACGTTTATCCAAGTTGTAATATTTTGATTAAGAATAAAGAAAGTATTTTATTTGTCACTAGTCTATTTTCCTTGTCTTTTGAGAGAATGGAAAATAGTTTCTAACTGAAAATGAACTTTTATTTTACATCTCTTAAATGTCCTACTTTCTGGACACAAAAAAGTGTTTACAACCTTTCCCCTGGAATGTTGTAAACAGTTTTGCTTACCCTTTTACTTGAGAGATGTTAGGATTGGACTGACTTTGTAGAGGAAAGTTACAATGATCAGCAGGCTGAAGTTGTTAAAGAATGAAATGAAAGCCTTTTCTATGCCACACTTGTCACAAGAAAACTAAATGGAAACCTGGCAATAGCGTTCAGATTGTGGAAAAATTAAATTCTCATCCACAGAGACAGAACTGCAAATGGTATTTGAGGAAATAAGTACATCTAACTGGAGGTGAATTATGCTAAAAACAACAAGACTTTCCCAACTGATGCATTTGAATTCATACAAAATTCCAAGCAGAAAGGAGGGGAAATCCTTGTGTTTTGATAGATAAATAAATGGGGGTCTGTCATAGTCAGAAACCTGTACTGGAGGGAAAGTCTGTTTCATCTTGTTGAAGACATTCACAGTAATTTCCTATCAGTTAAAGAACTTTTTTTTTGCATGGGTTAAGGCTCTTTGATATACATTTCATTAAATTTTGGTCATCTGAGTGGAAACCAGATAGTCACCCAGGCATCCTCTTACAGTTAGTGGAGAGAAGCATACCTCCCCAGTCCAACTGGTCCCTCCCTGGACATGTCTATGACAGGGGAAATGAATTGCTCTTTGGAGGTGCCAATCCACTAACTGGTGAGCATCTAGGTTTGTTAGGATTGTCTAGACACCCAGCTCTGGGATGCCAAATTTAAGCAGGATAAATCGCATTCGTTTTCACCATGTTGTCAAGAAGGTCACGTTGCTGCTAATTGTGTTCTAATTTTCAGTCTCCAGGGCTATCCATACTGGTGGGCTTAATTACCACTGACAAGGATCCCTCTCTTTTCCATTCCTTGTCTAAATATAAGTTCCTGTCAGCCAAGGCCCAGAATCCAGCCTTTGCTTATAAAAGCCTATTAAAAACATGAGGATGTGCCTCTGTCAAAACAACCATCACCTGTCTAAGTTGAAGAGGCAGCAGGATAAAAGTTATGAAGAGCATTGCATGATGGTCCCTCTGTTTCCTCTAAAGAATCATTTCCTTCTATACAGTTTTTACAGATTTCTGCACATGTCTTTTTGTTACCTGGCATGTTTAAATCTTCTCTTTTTATGTAGGCAAGTCCTTTGCTACTAGTTTCTAATGTTTGTTACTAAAAACTTGCACAATCTTTTGATGCACTGATAAATAAGCAGCAGCTATGGATGGAGTTTGTTCTGAAATGTTCTGAAATCCCTTTGCACTTATAACCCTTATTGAATAAGAGAATGTTTTGTATGTTGGTTTGTCCTGTCGGATTCCCTTCCTGCTAGCAGCACTTGATACGTTAGCGAATGGGCTTTGGAAGTAGCAGCCCATCTTGGACGGACAGTTGTCATCTTCCTAAGCAGTGTGAGGCAGTTTATCAGATACATTTTTCCCCTTCTCCTCAGGAGCTTGTTGCTTTCTTGCTGTTTGTGGGTTTGAGCAAACCCTGCCTTGTGTTTCTGTACACTGTCTTGTCTTGTTCCAAGAGACCTGAAGTCTGAAAAAGAAAGAACAAATAACACTAAAGTGCCAATAAATTCAACTATTGGAGGTGTTTAGCCTGGTCAAGTGCAGGTAAGATGTTTCTGCCCATCTCCTTAGAAGCTGAAGAATGTTTGTGGTAGGGTCTTGGAAAGTGCTGCTCTTGAAGCTAAGGGACAGATTTATTGTGATCTGTTAGGGAAGATGGTGACAACAAGCACAGGTTAGTTTGACATGCGGCCATAGACACGTGAACCTGAAATCTCTGTGAGGTTCACCAGACATTTGTATTCAGGGGGGACATACCCAGCAGGTGTTGAGCTGTGACAGCCATAGTTGCGGTGGGAACCCTGACTGACAGGCTCTACAGTGGGCGTGTAGGTTTGCACTTGTATCTATTTGTGCAGTTCCCCATGCTTCGTTTTTTCCTCTTGACAATTATTTTTGTTTCTTGAAAAGGAATTTCCCAGACCAAAACCTTCGTTAAGATATATGTGAGTGTGCATGAGTGGGTCTGTATGTGTGCACTCCGTTGGTTGTAGCATATGTTCCTGAATGTGTTTTGATGCCTGTTTATGGGCCACAAAGTCCATGGCAGAGTGTACAGACACAAAGGCTGGGGAGGGGGAAGAGAGAGTGTATGCAAGCATACGTTATTTCATACATGTTTGTGTCATGAATGGATGTCGATGGAGACACGTGGGTTGCTGTGTATATAACTGAGTCTATGAACATGTTTTCTGAGCCAGTGTGGCTATCTTACTGTGCAAGATTGATCTGCTTATGGGTGGGTGTTTACATCTCAGAGTTTTCCATATGCAGGCATGTTCATCTGCATGCCTGTGGGTGAGTGTACACTTGCATGTCATTAGCATGGCTCTGCATTCAAAAGCAGTGAAAAGGCATGTACTCATGAGGTAGGCCCCCAGGTTGCCTTCAGCATTTCTGAGTCCCTTAGGAAGCCTCCACTTAAAACACCTCGATGGTGTGGAGATACATCCAGTGATAAGTCCAATCGCATCACGTTAGGACCACTGTCAGACTGCAGCTTGGGAACATTTCCCAAGTCCCCCCAGCCAGCTCCACAGCCACATAGAGATGCATCTCACACAACTGAGTAAGTGCAAAGGGCAGAAGGCAGTTTAAAATCTGGTGGATTTTAAAACTTCAGTGGCAGTTTCTGCCAAATTCACTTTTAAATCACCTTACTTTCAAGCTGCATTTTCACAGCTTTGCTTCTTAATAAGTGTTACACAAATATTTCCAGACACAACATTAAGATTTTTTTTTTTCAGAACTTTCTGGAAATAGTCAATGATTCTGTTTTAGGGCCACTCTTAAGCCAATTCTTAAGTAATTAAGGAGGGGAACACTTTTTAATCTGCTATTAAAAAAGAGAATTTCCGAGGCAGAGACCACATCTACCATGTGTCAACTCTTTTTAATTGCTAAGACCAAAAATAACTTTTGGCAAATAAGATGAAAGATGATTTAATATATAGGGCCTGGGAGGTAGGGCCTATGGGTTGTATTCCTTGAACTTCAACTAGATCCCTATGCCTTGGTTTCCCCATCAGTAAATCAGAGATTATAATTCCCTACATTCAGAAAACATTGACATTAGTGTTTACAAAACACTTCAAGTTCCTTAGAGGAAAACATTAAGGTGGTAAAAAAGTATTACACTCTATTATAACACTGTTAGAAAAAAAAAAAAAAAGTTACAGGATTTTAATAAAAGCCAGCAACTTTGGAATATATAATCCCAGAATTAGCCCCAAGCACAGGCTTGCAATTCCTTCCTTTCCACGTCAGCAGACACAGCCTGGAGTTGAGTGCGGTGAACCTGAGTGACAGCTTGCTGTCCCACCCCTCTAGGCAAAGAAAGTTTGTCATTACTATTTGTTGTGCTGTAACAAAGGGGGAAATCACACTGGTTTTGTGCTCTGTTCTATGATGCCCAAATTGATGAAATAAAAACAGTCAGACCCTGAGTCACTGGGTAAGCAACTCTCAGTCCGAGGGAAAAGCTGACACCTCTCTGGTCCATAGTGTCCTTTCTTCTTCACCCTTTCTCCTGACAGTGTCACACTAAAAATTCACCATGTCTGAGTCTTCAGTTGCCACCAAAGCAATATTCATAGCGATGCCCACCAAGCTGGATGAGTCCCTGTGGCCAGCCAAGAGGTTGGCCTGCCCAGCTGCAGTGGGTAGTTCACTGTGTGAAGATGTGTGAGAGTTACAGAGGCATGTAACTCAGGTGGGAGCATGAGCATCTCCAGAGCACCAGTGTAGGTACCGTTGACAGTGGAGATGTCATGTGTTTGATTCTGTCTGTCTGTCTTGAAAGGATGGTGAGGACGGAGGGTTTGTGCCTACCTGTGAGCCTGTCGCTGAGGTCTTCTGCTGGTGCCTCTGAGTGTGTCTGCATGTGCGGGTACCTCTGTGTTCACCAGCTGTGTCCGGGAGTGCACAAGGATGACTGAGCAAAACCATCTAGACTGTTATCCATCCTGCCTGCTCCACTCAGGGACCACACTTGCATGTCTGAGTGTGTCTGTGAACGCTGCAGGAGGTATAGAGGAGGAGGTACCTGTGACAGGTATGCAATGCAATACAGCAGATGTGCTGAGCCGTGGGGGTGTGCATGGATACGAGATGGCAACTATCAAAGAGAGGGAATTGGTGACATAAGGGCTTTCGCAAAATAATGGAATATTTCTCTGCTTAAGTTGCCCTCCTGTTGTAGCAGTACGTGTTTTCCTAAGAGTGAGTATTGTGGCTGGTTTGAGGGTTGATGGAAATAGTGGTCTTTTAATGGTAGATGTGACAGGAAGAGAAAAAGAGGAAAAGAACAATATTGTGTGTGATCTGATTCATGGTGGTATCTGGGAGACGTAGGACCTGGGTGCTTTGGGAAGTAGCACCTGTATGAAGAATATTAGAGAAGCCCCAACCCCATCTTGTTGCCTTATTTCCCCTAGAAAATGTTGGTCAGGTCTGTGGTGCCCAGGCCTGCTGGGTAGTGGTTTGGCGTTTGTCTGTCAGGTATTCAGGAGAGACGAGTACCTCATGTCTTGCACTTCTGAAAAGGTTTCCAAATTCTGGTAGGAAGTCAGCAGAGAGTTGCAGCTTGGTTGATTCCTGACTACTGATGTAGTAAGGCCAGAGACATACCAAAGCATTCAGCTCCTGGGAATACTTGCAGACTTGTGCAGTGATTTCTCCTTTAGGCTTTTTTATTTCTGCAGTAAAGCAGCTCAGGCTTAAAACAGGCGCATGGGGCCTTTCCTTATAGTCATCTTGCTTTTGGTGTCAAGAGGCTTCATATGATTTCTCATGGGCTCCTGCTCCCATTCTTTGGAATATCTGACAGCCTATACTCAAGTCTCCCTCTCACCTTCTCCTGCAATTCTCCCTTTTAACCCACCCCCTGCCTTTCTTCCTTTTCTCCCTTGCTTTCCTTTCCCTTGTCTCCAGCCACACTAAACCTCACAAGTTCATTTTCACTCTCAATCAATGTGTCTGAAGGCAGAGAACCAGTGGCTTAAATCCTGCAGTCCTTCTTCAGGCAGAACTGCCCCAGGGCGTTTCGCCTGCGCAAGGACTGGAGCAGTTGGCCCCTGCAACACAGTCCTACACACACACCCCCCCACAATGGGAGCAAGGATCGGTGGAAGGACGACATACATCTAGCCTGCACCTCAGCTGGGACTGGCATTCATCTCTGTCGCTGCGTCTGTCTGTCTGTCTTTCTGTCTCTGCCTGTCTGGTTCTCTCCGCTTCCACGCCCTTTGCTGCTCAGATTTTGGCCATCAGCTGCCACTGGACACAAATCTTTGCAATTCCTAGAACTTGCAAGCTCATTTACCCAAATCTTCCAGAAGAGACACAAAACATTTCCCTCCTTCTCTCCCTCTCTCTTTTTCTCAAACGCCATCTGGGTAGCAGAGGCCTCCAAATTACGTAGCAAAGGGCTGGAGAAGCACAGTGGCTTCTTTTGACATCTTGTGTTGTCATACCCTTATTGCTGCCATCCTAGAAGTTGTATGTAGTCCTGAGCTATCCCTGTGTGTGTGTACATGTATTGTATATATGACTTGTTTTCTTTTTGGAAAGAAATACTGATGAAATTGATGGGGGGAGGGGGTGGATTTAGTTTGCCTTTTTTTTTTTTTTTAATATCTGGTGGTGGTTTTATCACTAGAATAATCCAGGTAACACACCACGGTGGCCCCAACTTCTGTGTGTAAGAAGCCACGTTGAAGCATGGTTGTGAGCTGTAGTAGTGGCAAATGCTAGTGCCTTGTTTTGCCTTTGGTGAATGTCAGGAGATGCTGCCCTGAACTCTTCCCCAAATTAGGCTTCGATCAATTTGGTCACCTCCCATGCTTAATCAACAATTCTAGTGCATGTTTTTCACCCTGTGTTGGTGAAAAAGAAGTATGGTAAGACTATCTGACCACAACCATGTTTGAACAGGGTTATTGTGGTGTTATCTATGTGTAATTTTGTCATAAAGATGGGACCTCTATTTTTTTATTCCACTTTTGGCTTAAAAATGTTGGTATTCTGAGTACATTTCCAAAGTTCATAATGTGATTTGCCCATTCAAAAAGCTTATTTTGATAACTATACAGCTGCTTTTTCATTTTTTCCTTTTTTTTTCTGTAAAAAATATATATATGAAAACTGGGCAAACAGAAAAAAAATTATGTATTTTTCTGTAGAAAAGGGGATAGTAAATGCAAGTGACTCCTTCCTCAGTTTACCTGAGTATTTGAGCTGTTATGGTGCTAACGTTGCTAGTCATCTGTAAGAAGAAAGCACGTAGTTCCCACTCTGAAAGATTCTCCATACTACCTGGTTTTGAGGAAATACCTCAGTATTGTGATTTCCACAAAACTACTTGTTATACTTGGCTTCCAATGTTATTCCAGGTGTATGGAATAGTCAGAACATATTTTAATGCAGAAGATTTAAGAGTAGCATAAAGATAAACTTGCCTTACTGGATAAATTTAAGCACATACATGCTAGTTAAATATGAGAAACAGAAGATAAAGAATTCCAGAGAACAGATTCTTAAAAGCTAATTGTAAAAGCAGCAAAAAGAAAGTGAAGATAGCCCTATAGCTGAGAGACTTGATGCACAAACCTGTCTAAAGTCCTTCTAAGTAAAAATATTTAGAATGCTTTTTAAAAGGTGGGGCAGAACATCTCACTGACTGCCCTGAAGAGTGGATTGTGCTTTTAATTACTGCAGGCTTTCACAAACCCAAAACATTGATGGGTTTCAAGGCTTTTAGAGAAGGAGGTCTGTTTCCTTATTAGACTGTAAATTATTGTTACAATGATAATAACAGCTAATAGGAACACAAAGTACCACAGGCTTTGTGCTGTGTTGGTTCAATGGTAAAATAAGTGTGTGACATGTACAATTCAATACAAAGAGCTCTTTAGAATCATAGAATGGTAGGACTTGGAAAGGACCTCTGGAGATCAAGTCTGCCCCCCCTGACAGAGCAGGAACACCCAGGACAGGCCACACAGGAATAGATCCAGGCTGGTCTTGAAAGTGTCTAGAGAAGCCTAGCCTTTAAAAAGCCTACATCTAGACTTTCTGATCAGTATTTAGTTCTTCTTGTCATTTTTCTATCACATCTCTTAAAAAAAAAAAAAAAAAAATCCAAAAGAACACAAACGTACAATATTCTGGCATCAACATTTGTGATATAATACAGTTATATTTAATTTTCCTTTTAATTCCAATATGTTGGGTTTTTTTTCCCCAAAGCTAGCTAAAATGCTCAAAAGAAAAAAAGTATTAATAATAATAAAAAGAATTAGAACTACCTCAAGATGGTTATATTTTCCATTGGCTTGCTAGCCAGGATAAATCATTCCTTTTGCCTTGCAAAAGTTTCTTTTAACTTTCCCTGAACTCTAATAGAGATTGTATCTTTATATGAATCCATAGAAAAATCCCTGATTCTGGTTCCTTAGATCATCTCTGAATATACTAATGTTAATTACTGATAGCTCCCTAAGCACCATAGGTTAGATGGTCAAAAAGGTGCTTGGGACAGGTCAAATCCACATAGTTCTGTCATCTAAGGCAATTCCTTGAAGCAGCAAAAGATGTTTTCTAGCACTTAATTCTCCTTTTTCTAAGACCTCCTTTGCTGAGAATGCCCAAGGAATTTTCCAGCATTGCTGTTCTTCACATGCAGATCGTAGTGATAAAGGGTGCACAATCCTCTGTATTTCACTCATTCAGTTTGCTGTAAAACCTTCTTTTCTTCATCCAAATACGAGAGATTTTAACATCAGTCCTTCCAGACCTTGCACACACCATCTTGTTCTATTTAGAGATCTGCTAACTGGTTCCAGATTGCACTGCCAGTTACAATGAAAGCAATGAAGGTGATGGAAGAAGGAAAAACACACACAAGTATTTTACTTGTTTTCAGCTTTAACTTTCTCTTCTCCTCCGTCTTCTTATTGCCAATGATTTTCTCCAAATTTTGCTGAAATCTTGGGTAGCTGAGATCATGTTTCCCATCCCACTAGGAGGGTTTTTCAGCAAGATGGTAATTAGTTCTCCTTTACCTACTGTATCAGTGATTTTTCCTGTCTGTCTTCAGCCAAGATACCATCAGTCCAGGGGAAAGGCTGTGCCCCTTTGTGATGTTTTTTGTGCCAGGCACATGGCAGCAGTTCAGCACGGGCGATGGATAACATTTTGCAAACCAAAATGCACAGACTAACAGGAATTTTTGAGGGCCTCACTAAAAAAAACCCTGATTGTGGATTTTTTTGCTGATAGGCAAGAGAATGTGACCTCCCAGACAGATTTGTAATAAAAGGTAAACACATGTAAACTAATCTTACCCTTTGTAATACAGTCAATATAGCACCCTCATTTAGCTCCTGCCATGCTTCCCCTACCCACATATGTACCAGACAGGCAAACATAAGGGGCTTTTTTATTTCTCACTAGACAACTGTTTGTAAAATGGCTGGGCTCTTACCTTCCCTTGGTAGTCTGTTCTTCATGGAGACTGGTACAACATGCCAATAACATGACTTCTGCTTCATATGTCTTCCTAGACATCTGCTAAATGGGACCTGTTCCCTGTTGCATCGAGATGACCTATCTGTAGAGACTGGATTACTGCTTATGATCAGCTCATTGATGGCCAAAAATGTGGCTCTGGCTCTAGTTGCTAGTAGAACTGTCACAGACATCCTCGCTGGTCACATCCCAGTTGTTCTTTCAAAATCCACTTTTAAACTCGGAGATACCAGTCAGCAGTGCTGTCTGCTGAGCCTTGTCTGAGTGACTGGGAGAAAATCTGCTTCACCCAAAGCCAGATCGAGTGACATCTTTTCTTAAACGGAACAGACACAAAGGCAAAGATACCTCAGCAGTAATGAAACGCTTGTTAATAGAAAAGCACTAAAACAAATTGAAATTTAGAGCTAGGAATTTTGAGACTCAACTGTTTGCCTGGACTTGAACATAGTAAATGGCACACAGGGAGCATTACGTATCATCCAAACTATCCTACTATTTTTTTAACCAAAGAACTCAGCAAATCAATAATCATTTATTCCTGGAAATAAATTTTTGTGGAACAAAAATATTTCACTTGGTAGCTTTGTAACAGGTTTCTGCCATCTCCATATGACCACCTCTAACATGCTTTGATGATGCCTGTGATTGGCATTTCCAGTTCCATAATGGCTCATAGGCTTTATTGTATCCCATATAAGCATACAGAAATCTAATACAACCGTAGGCTGTTCTCTTCTAGGAAATGTTCTGCATCGACATTAAATAGCTTTGTAATTTAAAAGGCAATGAAAAGACACAGGCTGGGAATTAAATACTAACTGCTATAAATTTCAGATTAAAATTATCCATAACAAACTCTCTCTTTGGGCTGCTGGTATCTTTGGCTGTCCTCCCTTGAGCAGAGATTCATTACCCAAAAGGAATAGGGGCTGCTAGTTCACCTGTATCTACTGTCTCTTGCAATCGACAGTCCTGTTGGATTTTAAATGAAGGTGAATTGTGTTTTCTCCTGTTTTCAGTGGCATGTACAGTTTCTTTCAGCATCTTCACCAAAATGTAAGATGGCTCGCTCATCTTCACCCTGTCCCAGAGCCTTTGGGCTTGCCAGAGGAAGGATCCTGGCAACACTGCATGCAGAGTCTTTGAGCTGGTAGACTGCCTGTCTTCCTTCCTGGAAAAAACTGCTCATGATCTAGTCTCCATATGGTTCCATTAATTCACAGAATAGTTATCATACTGAGGAGTGGGTGTTGTGCTGCAGACCAGAGGCCTGCTTCTGACCTTAACACCACCAGTGTAATTCCCCATCAGTTATACAGGAATTGCAAAGATGCAGCTGAAGTTTCCTTCTGGATTCATGTGCTACTGCCAACCACATCCCAGTAAACTCTTCATATTGAGCTCCCAGTAAATCTCTTCACAGTTGGAGCCCTACAAAGTCCAAAGGTCTCCATCCTCCTTTCTGCCCTAGGCAGGTGAGACTGCCCAGAGAAATCCCAGTGACACCAATACACAGAAGGCAGCAAGTTTTGATATATTTTTCATTTTTTCTTCTTATTCTTTTTGCACACCACAAAATACTATCAGCTAATTAATAAGTAATTAACAAATAGCTGTAGAAGTGCCTGAATGCTCAGTGCACTGAAGACAAGCAGATCCATGAGAGAAGAACAACATGCGTCTGGGAGTTTGCTTAATTCCTCAAATCATCATCCCCTAGAGCAGATGAAGCCAGTAGGTGTGACTCTCTCAGTACTGGAGTGTTGCAAGGTGCTGGAGACAAGGAAAGCTCCTGCCTGCCTGTGGCTGAGGACATTCATCTTAGCAAACCCTGCTGCCATTATTCTTTCCAAGACAGGCTCTGGGATGTTACAAGAAATGGAAAAATCAATACTTTATAGAGTGCACAACAGCATGTCTTTAACCAAGACTGGTATGAATGCTCTGAACAATCTCTTTCTTCTTTTTCATTTTAAGATCAAAATCACTGGCATGCTCTTTATACACACAACCTTACCCAGCCAAGCCACGTCAGAGACCACCCCTCTACTTGCAGCCTTCCAGAGCATCTGGAACAGATAAGAAGTCAAGATGATGGATTTATTTGGGTGTTTGGGTTGGGAGAACTTGGATATGAAAAGAACTGCCATTCAGAGGGAGACAAAACCAGATACAGGCTGTGCTCCTTTTGGAAAACCAGCTCCACAGATTTCTCTCCCTCTGTCCCTCAATGAAAGAAAAAGAAAAGAGATCAATGTAATAGAGAATGTAAATCTTCCTGAAGAGGTAAAGGAAAAGAAGATTGCCCTTTCCAGCACAGTGATAAATACACTGCTGGGTTTCGTGTTTAAATGCCATATTAACTTTGCTATAGGAAAGGCAGTGAGGCACCTTGGATTACCTTGGAACAGCAATGAGGAAGCCACCGGCATGGATGGTAATAGTGCTGAAGAAAGCTGGAGACCTGGGAACTCTGAATTTTCACACATGCTCTCTCTCCATCTTGCTCAATGGTCTGGTCCATTCCCAGGGTCATCCCCTGCAGTCTGTTCTGGGCTGGGACAGCCTGATTACCTCTTTTGGGAGCCCTTGCCCTATGGATCAAGAATTGGTCAAGTGAAAAGGCAAGTTGAATGAAAAAAGTCCATTCTGTCACACATGGCTTCTGGCAGAGATGTTCAAATCAGCAAAACCTCTCCTCAGCTGATGCTCAAACCAGAAAATCCTTAAAGTCACTCCATCTGTAAAACACAAGTAAAAGGTCTTTCACATAAGTAGCCTTTCAACATTTGTTTTCATGGCTCGGTTTATCTTTAGAGCCTTCTTATCCAGGAGTTCTAGTGCTTTTTTTGGCTACCTGTCCCACAAAACACAATAATAAACCACAGGCAGGCTGCACCTGCCTCTTTGAGTCAGACCAGTACTTGTATGTGAAGATGAGCACTACATCTCTGATAGTGTTTAGTATCTACTTGTTTCTCAGGAGCCCCCCAGGCTTGATTACCATAAGACTTGAAATCATCTTTTACCCAGAGCTAATGAGAGGGATTATTAAAACATCCTGAAAATTAAGAATAATTTGCATAGATATACTGTACCAATTGTTCTGCTTTTCTGAAAGTCATGGGAAAAAATAGAGCTCTCAGCTGTGTAAAAAATGACTCTTTCATTAACTGTCCAGTAATTGTCAATCTAGGGTAATCTGCATAACCAAATTAAAGCAATTGACTTTCTTCATATTTACCTTAAGCACTTGGAACCATAAGATTGCTGTCTGACGATTTCATGGATATATATGAAATTAATTAATAAGCTATTCAAATTGGTATGATTTGCATGTTTGAGTGTAATTTATAAAGCAAGCTCTAGAATTTCAAGATCTTAGAATACATAAGAAATTAAGGGGAAAATGTGATAGCTGCAGGACTCATTTGCTTAAAAAGTTACCTTGACCTTATTAACTGTATTCAAAATAGGTTTTTGTTGCATACAGATATGGTAATATTTCCCCTGAGATCTGAGATCATGTGGAATTTGTGTGAAGTATAAATGCATATATATTGCATTTGTATGAGCTGGCACTTGATGTCTATTAACCCAGATGAGTTAGTGCAGGCAGAAATGTAATGGCAAATTTCATTGCAGGTGTCATGGGTTTTTTCCCCCTCTTTCCCCTTTTTGCACCAGATAAAATTTAAATTCCACAGTGCAAGAGATCCCAGTCTCTTCTGCAGAGCTGTTTGAGGATTAGTGTGTTACATTGCACTGGAACAGCTCAGGGATTTTTTCCAGGGAAGTCAGCAAGGTGTTCTGCATTTGCCCCAGTAAAGGCAGCATCATAGACCTTGATTCCCTGTTTTCCTGTAACATGGCACCCTTTTCTAATAGGCATGAATACCAAACCTCAGTTTCTGATAACAAACCAAAAAGCCTCTAGTGCTTCACCCAGATTAGAGTTATAGGAAGCCTCAATTTTTTTTGTTTCACAAGAGCCCCTTGTAACACTTTTTTTCTGTTTTAAAATAGAATAAAAATATTAAAATGCCCAGTTTTCAGTAAAAGATCATACCAACAGAAATCATTGAGGAAAATCAAATCATTTGCTTAACTAAAGTAAAAACACTGTACTCTGGGATTGATTTTTTTTGAAGTTATATAACATTTCTAATGGAAATGAAAATTCAAAATGTTCAAGGACAAAATGTGAGAGTTCAATCTTACATTTCTGCAATGCTTTTTTCAAAATGGACATGTTTCTACAGAACATTTCACCTTCAGCATCAGCATTCTTCCAACAGAAAATATTTTTGTAGGAAAAAATAATTCTGGCTAGTTTTATTCAAAACATTCCTAGACATTCTTAAAGAGCTGGACACTTAATGGAAGCACGCAGAGTTTAAGCAGCTTGTTTGGCTTTCTTTTTTTAATTATTTATCTGCTAATAACCTAATCTCACTGTAAGTTGTGAGAATGGAGAATTACGCCATCTGCAATCCAGTAGTATTCCCTGTCAGAGAAATAGCAGATACATTTCTGCCTGGTCTCATAATAACTTCACAGACTTTGGTGGCAGGTGGATTATCTCTAGAGTTCTTGCGATTAAACCCACACACACCAGTGGCAGAAAGATGGCTCTGAAAGGGGTTGTGATAACTCCCCAGTGTAATGGGAGGCTATTACCTGCCAGCAGTCAGGTTGATTTGAAACTCTTGATTTTTTCCAGCTCTCCACACAGACTTGTGTTACTCAGCCAGCCTCCTGAGGTCACTTCAGACTTTTGACAATACAAACACAAGAGAAAGTCTAGCATCTTCTCTTTTACCATGTCTCCGTGGCACTGATAAATTCTAAACCTGTTTTTCTGCTATGCCCTGGTAAATTCCTGTTCTTGAAGCATCTGTCCTTGCAGATTCCATCTCAGTGTGACCCACATATGTGAAAGACAAATCTCCAGAACAGTAGTGCTGTTGGCTTGCCATTGCCCTGTTTGTGCCCTGTACATCCTGTCAAGATGAAGTGCCAAGCAACTGAAACAACCCTTCATTTCTTTCTCGCTCCCCACAGCAACAAAATTGAACCACTGTTGCTCATCAGGTATCCCTTAACAAAACTGCATTTAATTCCCCTCAAAATCTTTCCTATTGTTGGTATGATGAGTTCATTTCCCCAGAATGTCCCTTTCCATCCATCATTTTGTGTCCAAGAAAGTCACAGATGCAGTATGACTAAAGTAGGCGGGACTCTTGGAGAACCTCTAGTTACAAAGAACTCTATCTAGGAAAGACCGATTTCCTAGAAATGCAAATGAGCTAAACAGCACAGCAGCCTGTGCAGTCAAACTCTACAGTACAGAAGCACCCTTCCTGCACAGACTAGAAAAAAGCAGGAAGTGAACATCTTATCACCCCCTTCCTCATGAGAGAAGGCTAACAGACCAACAGGCAAGTTTCCAAGAGATACGGCATCTTCACAGGTAACTTTTCATTCTCCAGGTGTCAACAGCAATCGAGGAAACATCTTAGCACACATCCATCACCAACAACCAACTACTGCAAATGGTCTCCTAAGAGCTTCATCCACAAGCCATATTTTCCTCAGTGGAGAAATGCCACTATAGATTGTTAGTCACAGAAGGCAACATAAGCATCTGACCATTTGTTTCCTTGGGAAATTTGAAGATTCTCTGTCATATCATTGTGTCAAAATCTCAAACATAGTTTTGTTCTCATCTCTTCAAACAAGGGCTACCAGGCAAAATTAGAAGGCTGCCACAGTACCACTACATTGACTGAGACAACTCCGACTAACAAAGCTTAAATGTTCCCCAGATAAAGCCAGGCCAAAGTTCACAACATAAAGATTGGATGCAGTCTTACAAAAAGAGTTTCCTTCCTAAGAATGGAAGAATTCATGTTAGAAAGTAAAAAACACTATCATGAAGGAAGTTTTACTCCTCAAATGTCAGGAAGAAATCAGTTTGGACTTAGCAAAAACTGGATTCTCTGAAGGAAGTGAAGTTGTCATTTTCAGTGTGTCCAGTGGTGTAAAAATATTGCTACCACCAACAGTGCTGGTAATGGGAATGCCAACTGCCTGTACTGTCACCTCAGTGGCAGTCAGGCTCCTACAACTACTGGAACATACTTACCTAACAGTCAAGGATCCTCCTTGGATATATTGCTTAAAAATGTCCTGTACAAAAACTAATGGAGCTCCCCTTCAGGCACTTCTAGGTGCTGTTTCTCTGGACAGCCATTATAGTTGTCAGCAAACCAACCAAAAACCCCAAGGAACTCAAACCTCTCAACATGGTCCTCCATGTCCAGTGTTCCACAGCAATGAGGTGGGATTGGTGTCTCTTACCAGGATTTTTCTACTGAAACTTTCATTTGAATGCACCTTGTTGTTTTCTTCCAAATCTTTATCTATCCAAAAATAGATTCTAAGGCATGGATATTTCAGGGGGCTTTGATACTGTTGTTAACAGTACAAAGTTGTTAGTCTTTTTGCTCATATTTTTGTTCCTGTCTTTAGAGCTCTGAAAAGCTAATTGACCCCTCAAAATTTCAGAATGGTTTAAATTATAGTGTAAATATCAAATTATATTGACTGTTATGTATTGCCCTGGAAACATTGATTGGTTCTCCTTGAGTGCGAATTTTATCCTCTCCTAGCTTCTGAAGCATTTGTACTAAGTTTGATATGTGAGTCAGTGTGGTGGTTCAGAAGACTCTGATGCTCCCTGACCCATATGGGTGTGGTATGTTCTTTGCAAATAGCCCCCAGTAAGCACGATTAGCAGGAACACAGTACTATCAGTTGCCTTATTCAGTGCTGTGGCCTCTGAGCTTTTAAGCATCTCTCCACTGAATAAACCTGTCTTCTTTCCCAGAGACTTCCTTACCTGGCATCCTGAATTCATGATGGGCATAAACTGTGCCTTTCACTTTTGTGCCTGCAAGGGACTTTTAAGGACACAGGTTTGCAGCAACTTGAGTAATGGATCTGTTTAAAATGTTGGTGATCTGGTAGAGACATTGAACATAGTTAAAATGAGATATATGCAGGCAACAGTATTCTGAGGAGCTTTTCAGACATTCTTCAGAAATCCCTCAGTCTTCATCATATTGAATCTTTACTTTGGCTTCTAGAACTTGCTTTCCTGTTTCTTGACCTCTTCTGCGTCTTAGCATCTCTATTGCCTTTTGTAATATGGTGACATCAAGAGAAAGAAAAAAAAAACAAAAAATGTCCCAAGCAGTTTCATTGCTGTCATCCTTATTGTGTGTCTTTACACAGATGCATCCTGCCTCAGATATGTCTCTTTCCACTTCTAGCCTTCAGGTTCCCTTCTGCGTCACTCTTAATATGCCCCTGGACTTGTGATTTATACTTGATGTCTCTTCTCTCTACAACAGAAATTGTGCAGAGCATCATCTCTTGAGTGATCTCACTGTTACGTTGTTGCCCTTTCTCATTCAGTTGTGTGCACGCTACCTGTGCCCCAAATGACAAGAGCAGGGTAGAATACGTCAAGTTCCTTTGCATGTTAGACCACGTGCAGGAGAAGAGATGGCTGCAAGAACACGGTACAGCCAAGGCTGCCTTCTGTCAAGTTGTGTAGCTTCTCTAAAAGCTCTTTCAAAGACATTAGACAGATGAGGTTTTACTCTCTTATGTTGTTCTGGGATTTGCAAAAATTAATGTTTATCCACTTCAGATGGGCATTAGGTACTGGCTTTAGTTCAAAGTACCTATTACCAAGCCTCCATCCCTGTGAACTGATATGACAACTGTATTCTCAGGTGCCAAGTGCTTGTCCTTGTCCTAAAATTGACACACCCACAGGTTGAAGATTCTCAGAAAATCTAGCAGTAGTGCTCTTGGCTTTATAGTTAGGAATGGCCACATTTGAAAGTCCCAGTAGTGGGTTCTCAGGTAGCTGTGCTCAGGTCCATATGGTGACTTTCAGGCACAGGTAGAAAATTGTAGGATTGGGCTCCTCTGTGAAACCTTTGTGGATATCAGAAAATGTATTCAGTGACCCACAGCTGGGAGTTGATTTCCCCCTCATATAGTCACGTGTAAAATACTGTATGCACAAGCATATTGAGAACCTCAGCCCACAGTGCTACAGTTTGTACAAATACCACCTGACAGCATTAATGGAAACTCTCCTATCCTGCTTTTGAGCCTTTTCTGTAGGTAGTGATAGAATTTGCTACATACTTGAACCCATCTTAAAACACAGACCAGTTGGCTCAGGGAATAAGAGTGGAGTAAATCTACCTCTACTTTACTTCCTTAACGGTGCTAAAGATACTCAGAACCTTCAGTTTCTAGTTCTTTGATGTGATGCCAACACCTCCAAGTTGAACATCCCATATCGAGTGCCTTATATAGTCATATCCTTTTCTACAGTTTTTTTTACTCTGTTAGATTACTATAATCTGCACTTTCTGATGAAATGCTAAGAGCATCAAAATTACAATTAAGGCATAATATTCCACCGTAATTTATAAGGCATCTTCAGCTAGTCAGTCACAGATGCACCAACACTGTCAGCCAGAAAAGATGGAGAATCTTGAAAGGTGCTGAAAATTTTGGGGCTTTCTTCAGTTAGTTTGGAGGGGCTTTTTACCTTCTTCCCGGAATGCAGCAGAAGAAGGGTCCTTCTATTGTTAGAAAAGATGATTTGCAAAACTAGAAAGAGGAAGGGGGATGGGACAGAGAAACTCCTTGCTGGAAAGGAGGTGTTTGCCCAGCAACACAAAATCAAAATCTATGCCTGGTCTGGAAAGAATGTCTCTAAGGGCCCTGCTTCTTTATTTGATATTCAAGCCAGTTTTTGCCTGTATGTGATCTGAAAACACAAGAGCAAACATGTAAAAGAGGAGGATAAAAGCAATGAAAGCTGACACTACCAAACCAATGAGTTAACCCGAAAGACTGTTATTATATGATAGGTGTACTTGGGGTTTTTAATTGTTCTCATTTGCTTATATTACCACATAGGCTGTGCATCAAAACTACAGTTTTGATTTAGACAATATAATGCCAGTTTTGGTTACTGCAGTGTCCTTGGAGAGCAGGAGCATGCTGTAGGAGTCTTCCATGGCACTACAGGTGAATTCTGCCATTGGCAGAAGAAGAAATACATCCATTTCAGTTTTGCCAGTGTAGTCACAGGAAATAATGACAGACAAGTTTGGCACACGGGGCATATGGCAGAGGCTATGCCTGAGGGACTATGCTGCTATTGATCTAAGGACTCCCAATAAAACTGGTTCTATTTTATTTTCAGTTCTGATTCTTACACCTAGGGTACTTGCAGCCTTGGGTGTTTTTTAGAATTGCTCTCAGTATTGGAAATGGCCCCAGAAGTTAACCAAGGAATGTCAGGCAGACTGTTTGCAGCAACTAGACTCTTCCAGGCACAACCAGGGCTCAGCTCAGCTTGGCCTCCAGTTGGGTCCCTGGAACTTTGATGTGAGGTGGGTGAAAGTACAGCAAGCTAACCAGCTTTACCAACCCACTTTCCACAGCTGGCAGTGGGTGTTGTAGGGTTGCCAAGAGCTGATCAGACTGTCCCAACCAATTGTTTTAGTAACAACAACATTATGCCCCAGAACTACATGTAAGGGAATTGGAAAGTGTTGCTTTGGCGCTGGGATATTACAAATCAGATTGATGCACTAGAAGCTGGCTGGTCCCTGCGCAGACATGCCCTGGATTTGAGCTGGGGACCAAATCAGCCCCTGTATTGAACTTGATAGTAGCGATACAAGAAACCTTTTCCCAGTTTCAGTACTTCTACTGCCTGGATGCCAGGATGTCTAGCACTCGGGAGATATTGGGTGCAATTCACACGTGATGGTGGTAGTGGATACAGCTTATATCAAATTCAATGGGAGTTGTACCTACTTCTGCCATGGCCAGCTTTGATCCTGGGCATCCTAGGGAATAAGTCCAGCCTCTTGTGCATTTCTTTCAAACTCCCTTTTGCCCTCTTCTGCCATTTTGTTGCTCCTGTGTTAGCCAAGACCTAGTTTACTAGGGCTCTTGACTGGAGACTTATTACAGCTTATTTCTGTCTGCCTTTCTTTAAAGCCAGCTGAACATACCCAATGCTCTTCCTCTATGGTAAGACCAAAAATACAGACCACCTTCCCAGCTTCTGTGACACTCTTTCTAACACACTCCTTTATTCTCTTCCCCGTGATCACGAGTTCTCTCTCCAAGCCCAGCCTAGTTATTTGTGCATGAAGCTGCCATGTCGTGTATTGGTGTGAGTCTGGTGTTCACATGAGCTGTCAATATGCTGCACATGTGTATTTCTTGTGCATCCTGAGCTTTCCTTTGGTCAAGTTAACTGTTGTTCTGCCTTCTAATGAATCACCAAGAGAGAACTAGACCTGATAAGATTTCCTGTTAGCAACAAACTATGTCACCATCAATGTGACGCTGAATGAGTTTGCAATGAGACTGCATGTCCAAGATTCCAGATTAGAAAGGATTGAACTCTGACTTTCCTCTTCAATGAAGTGATTCACTGTAACATTTGAGTTCATACTTTGCACAAAAGGGAGTAAATATTGCAATGGTGCATAAAAACTCCACTACCTTGATGTACAAGGCAGTTCCCACACCACCCGAACAGAGCTGCAGTATGATGGACAGTTTGCAGAACCTGCCGCCTCTAGTGAGGATGCTCTTTCAAAAAGTTAGGTAAAAGCCAGGAGAAAGCAAGCAAGGCTACTCAAGCACTGGCTAATCTCTAGCCACCTAGTCTTAAAATGACTGTAATCTCCTGAGGCATACTCTTGTCTAACTGATTTGATGCCTGTAAGTTGCAGATTTGCATCAGGGAGGAATTTCTTCTATTTTGTCTGCTGCTTAGACTTTGTCTACTCCAGGACCCTAGGAGGACGGGTATAATTTTCTGCCTACAGCAGCTGCCTCCTCTTAGCAAGGAATACTAAAACCTCTGTCCAGACACGTCTCAGCTTGCTGCCATTTAAAGGGCAAAGCTGACAAGAGCAGCAGCAGAATGAATATGATTTTTTTTTTCTTTTTGTGATAACCATAGCAGTACTGCTGTCCACACAACTTTTACATTTGGACCTCAAGTCTCTTTTAGGTGGTACTAGAGTTTAGCTTCTTAGAGAAAGTGGAAGGAAGGCCATAGGACTTCTGTAGGATTGGGAGAGGTGTGTGACCTTATAGTTAGCTCTCTGGGACTGTAGTGCTGAAAGTAGTGAATGCCATGATTTTTGATTTCTTGGAGGCCAGATTACCTCCTTCCTCCAATTCACTGAAGCCCCCAGCCTGTTGTCCAAGTCAGAAAATGGGAATGGTGTGAGATACAAAGAGCACTCAGGCTTTTCCTTGATGCAGTTTGTTCCCCTGATTTTTTTTGCCCAGTTACTGCATAGGCAGCAAGCGTCAGCCTTTGCTGCAGGCTGGGGAAAGCTACCTAAAATACTCACTGGTGAGTCACCTCAAATATAGACAAACTGCAGCTGGGGTGCAATCCTGAACTGTTGCAGCCACCGCTGCACTCTGTGCAAGCGGGGTTCACGCACACACACACCAAGCAGCTGGGCCCCCCACATGCCCCCTTGGCCGCACAGCAGGAGCTGGGGCACAGACCCAGCTGGGGGCTGGCAGTGCTGAGCCCTTATCCTGGGCTGGAAACAGGAGCGCACACAGCGCACAGGTACATCTCTTCATCTGGACATTTAATCCCAGAAACGCGCATCCAGGCAGTTCCTGTGCCTTGGTTTTTATCAGGCGCAGACAGGCAAGCAGCTCCTGGGTTCGCTGCCTGGTGACAGGAAATCCAAAGGGTCTGTTCTCTCTTGGTTTACACAGTGGTGAGTAGTTAGCGGGGGTGATCTGCACTGTTTCTTCCTCCTAAATGTTGCTCTTTCGGTGGCATTTAGACTCCAGCTACAGTCTTTGCAGCCCGGGTGGGGACAGAGAGGGGCCTTCTGTGAACTTCTTTGCTCCACGACAGGTCAAGTGGCAGGGTGACGGTGTTATCTTCCCCTGTAACAGGAGGTCACATTCCCACAGTGTTGCTAGTGGAAACCACCAGCTCCGCAGGCTTCACACAGTATTTTAGGGAGTTAATGAACTGGGAAACGTGGCATTTTCTGTGCCTTACCTCTCCTCCAGCTAGGCAGTGGGTCCTCTGCTGAGGCCCAGGTGAGCCAGCCATGGTGGCAGCGCTCGGATGGACGCTGCCTTCGCAGATGTGAAGGCTGAGGAACATCATAGCTTGTTACAGGCCCAGGGGAAAATGCTTAGGGACAAAGCAGATGCTGTGAGAAAAAAAAAAAAAAAAAAAGCGGCCAGAAAAAAAGACTATTTTAAAATACTGCACACTTGAACAGTAGCAGTGAAGCCAAAATAAAATGTTTTTAAAAAAACAAAAGTCAGCATGCAGACTGTGGGAAATACAAAGGGGTCATGAGAAATGCAAAAGGCCCAAGCACAGAGTGGCGGGAGCAAGTGACCAGGGCCCAGCCCCCAGAAGCATGGCCACAGCAGGGCAGGGGCAGAGAGGCTGCCAGCAATGCCAGTGACACCAGCAGCTGGGCAGGGGCGGTGTGTCCTGGGGCAGACCTAGGACCTGCTACTGTTCCCCAGCAGATCAAGTGGCACATGGCTGATGCCCAACACCAGATTCACCAGAATGGCCAACTGAAGCACTTGCTGGGGTAAAACATACAAGACAGGTCAAAAGAGAAAGTACTTTCTCCTCCAGTACAATGTCAAAAGAGAATTGCATCTTTCAAATGCAAGGAGGAGATGTAACGGAGAGGTTTATAGCATAACAGAACCCTAATCCCCAAAAGTCCAGGCAACCTGAAGGGAGACACTGATGACCTCAAGAATCCCCATAGAATAGCCTCACAGCCATGAGAAAGAGGGCAGGCTTGACCAGCCCCTGCCCGTGCCGGGGGTGCCAGGACAGCGCAAGCCCAGGGAGCAGTACCAGGACAAGGAACAGTGCAGTGAGCTCTCGGCGTAGCATCCTCTGTGGCCCAGGGCCCCTGTTCCTCCTGTGCTGTTGTAACTCCTGCCTCTGTGCCAATGGCTTCCAGAACGCAGAGGAAAACTCTCGCATCTCAATCACCTTCTTCCGACTCTTCCGCGTGATGCGTCTCGTGAAGCTCCTGAGCCGAGGGGAGGGCATCCGGACGCTGCTTTGGACCTTCATCAAGTCCTTCCAGGTATTCTTTCACTTATCTCTTAAGACCTAACTCTTTTTTTTATTTCACCTTGGTGGCCTGTTGCTGGGGGGGTTTGTTCACCTAAGTGCCTGAGCTCAAAGGCTGCTGGTTGGAGCTGTGCACACCAACGATGTGGCACAAATGAGAGTCAAGTAAATGGGACTTGCAAGGGATGACTGCCTGGGTATGAGTTTCATCTTTAAAGCATGAGTAACTGCTTGAAACCTTCCTGAACAGCCTTGATAGTTCAGTTCAACTCAATTACCACCTGTCTGTAACCCTTCAATCTCCTCCTTTTTTTTTTTTTTTTTTTTTTTTTTTTTTTTTTTTTTCTTTTCTTATTTTAGCTGCATTTATAGCTGTTGCTTTAAGTGAAATACACAGCTATGTGGAAGGCCTGGGTCTCAAATAGGTTTCTCATAAGCCTTGTTTTGAGGATTTCCAGTGAGTATTAAAACTGTGTGGCTCCTATGCTTTCATCCAGGAAGAAAATCATCTTTCTGGGCCCCCACCCTTCACTCTGGTAATGATGCCAAGTTGCTGAAGTGCTGCTTCTATTGACCTGGAGGCAGGTTGCATTTCAGTGGTGAAGTACCAGAGTAGATAGGGGAAGGAGACCAGACTGGGTAAGAATCATCACCTCTGGGCAAAAACCAACACGAAGACATATGTAGTGATTAGAAAAACTGCTTCCAAATAAGGCCCTAACCTAGCCATGTATAGAGAAATGGTAGTTAGAGATGAAGCATAGCACATTCCTACATTTTACAAGTACTTGACCTGGATTTATTGGGCCAGCATGACCTGGATTTAGCTGGGGCAGGTCTGGAGGAAGCAACAGGGGAAGACAGCACAGGATCACAAATCGTGGTCTAAACATAAGAAAATATGCAGGACACACCGCTCAACAAAAGCATGAAAGTGTAACTTGTGCGACACACAAGTCTTGAAACAGCAACCATATATCCCTCAGATTGAGTCTTTAAATGTATTTGTATTGACTCAAAAGGGAAAAGGGCGGATCCACACTTCTAAAACCTACACCTCACCAGCTACAACACAAGCTGAGACCAAAGCCTGCAGTGCTGTAGGTCACTGCAACTTCTGTCTGTGTCAGCAGAAGTAGCACATCGTACACCAGGGATCACTCGGTGCAGCTCTCAGGTGGTCTCAGTAGGCAGACCACCAAGTTCACACAAAGGACTCTCATTTTGCACACTCCTTGACTGCCAAAGGATCTAATACTGCACAGCAGTTTTCTGGCACAGCTGTACCACAAGTGACTTTTTCCATTGCTTACATGGTTGCTAACTTCCAGGTTATTTGAGCAGCTCCAGTGGGAACCATTTTGTCTGTATGCACAGGAATGAGATTCCCATGGCACAGTTCAACCATCCCTGATGCAGGGAACAGAGTCACACTTTCCAGTTCCTGCTTCTCCTCCCCGTGCCCCTCTGCCCCTCCAGCCTCTTTAGCAATCGCTCACTCATATCCTGAGCTCGACTTGCCACAGCCCTCAGCTGGGAGGGATGAGATGGATGGGAAAGGGAGTGCCTGGTACTTCCCTACAGTGACCTTCAGACCTCTTTGATTGGAGAGTCACTTTCAGGCAGGGTTGTAGGGTGGTGGGAGAAAGTATCAAGGGAGGTATCTTCCACAGCAGGGGAAAAAAAAAAAAAAAAAAAAAAAGGCACTGCAAGCAAGTGCCTTTTCCCTTGAAAGTTTTTACCCATTTATAACATGGTATTCTCTGCTCAGAGCTCCTCCTCTTGCAACTACTGGGAGGCTTCTTTGGTAGCTAAGAATAACCACCGTTGAGAGCTCTTTACTCAGCCACTCCTGCTGTCAAATTCTGGGATCCCTGCAGACTCTGTCTGGCACAGACACTTCTCTGTGTCCCCACATGCTTCCAGGAAGTGTCTCTTCATGCAGGGCAGCCTAATAAGCAACAAACTTGTGCTGGAGTTGAGATCCTGTTGTAGCTACCACGTGCCCTGTGCATGGCGCACAGTGCTTACGTACAAGCTGGGGCACTGGTCAAAGGAGCGTGTGGTGGGAAAATGCTCAGCGGGATTTCCGTCTCCAGAGATAGCAACAGAGCTGAGGCTGGTGAGTGGGAGGAGTAGGAAGTGAGAGGGGTGCTGAGGGCAAGACAAGGCCGTGGGAATCACAAGGACAAAGTGGTAGAGCCAGAGAAGGACAGAGACGAAGGAGGGCAGGGCCAGGAGAGTGGAATATGGGAGGTGGGGAGCTGAAGGAGCCGTGGGGAATAAAGAGCAGAGATGAAAAGAAAGGCACATCACTGGAGAGGAGTGGGCTGAGTGGAAAAAATGGGAAGAAAGTGGAGGGCCGGACACACAGGGGAAAAGACAGTTTTCCCAGCCACATATGAAAGACAGAATAACTAATAAGGTTTTTCACCTCAGGTCTTGTCTGGACACTATCCCAGGAGGTCTTTTTAGGTCTTGTCTCTATCAAGTCCCAACTAGAGCACCACAAAATGTTTGGAGCCCGATTTTCTGCTGGTGCGTCTGCACTGATGTTTTGGCATAGCCATACGGATTTGTCTGACCCCATAAAACACAGAGGAATCTGCCCTTTAGCCTCAAGGTGATGATTACAGGCATTGTTTTAAGGTTTGAATTCTTACCACTTTAATATTCAGATCTCTTTGAGATGATTTCTGTCTTAGTCAAATCTCCACAGTGGTCAGATAAATTTTTTCTTTGCTTCTTCCTATAGGATTTAGACAGGTTGAATTTAGATGTAAAATTAAAATGTGTAAATACTCTTACTTTAAAAAAAAAAAAAAAAAAAAGTTGTAGGCTTTTGATACTCTGTGAGGTGTCCAAAATCCAGATCAGGGACTGCACTCACATTTTCAGGATGAACGTATCTACCCATTACCTCTGAAGTAAGGTCTGGAAACCTGTGGTATGTATTTCAAAAGCAACAGTGTAGAAAATTTCTCCTCAAAAGCCTGAGCCTGTGAGGTCCTGAGCTGTGCCCTTGATTCCTGCTAGTGGTGGAGCAAACCGATAGCACTCAACACTTTGCTGATTGCACCCCTGCACTATCAGGGCTCTGCATTTCCTCTTCAGCAGCCGATCACGGACACTTAGGGTATTGCAGACACCATCACAGACACCTAACACTGAGCAGGGAATGAAGCTGGCACTGCTTTTGCTACTCAGGATGGTACCAGCCGTTGTAGCAGGAGCCTTGAATTTGGATCTCGCCAGCTGTTGCTTTTTTTATTTCACCAGACTGGATCCAGAAAAAAAAAAAAAAAAAATTGCCGTTAGTGCCAGAATAACACTGGTTGTGAGAGTTTTCTCCTGTCGGTAAGCAGCTGGAGACACTGGTTTTGCCCTCGCTTTCCTCACTCCGTCAGGGGTAGGACTGACTAGAAGGCAGCAGAGCTGGGAGCCGAGTCAGAGGCTGCCCGAGGGGGAGGCAGCAGCCTGGATGCAGGAGGGCAAGCAAATGTGGGCCTGTAGAGGCATCTAGTGGCCAACTGGCTTAATTACAGACTCCACGTTTGGATCCAGCTTCTGCCGTTTCCCAACGCGAGGAATATGAACGAGGCTCCAGTGCCGGGCTCGGTGGAGACACGGTGCTCTCTTCTTATTTTATTTTTTTTTTCATTTCTAGGCTCTCCCCTATGTGGCTCTTTTAATAGTGATGTTGTTCTTCATCTACGCTGTGATCGGGATGCAGGTAAGTGATGTTAAAGAGCTCAGTGGTGTCTACTTTCTCCTGTTAGTGTTTGGGGAATTTACCAAGTAACTAAATCAGTGTATGGTTGTAGGGGCTTACAAGAACGCTTTTGCCCAGTAAGGTAAGATGACAGTTAACCTAGGTTGGAAATTCTTGTCCACCTATGCACATCCAACAGGAGCACAAAATGTTCCAGAAAAAAAAGACAAAACCAAAACAAAACAAAAAAGACAAACAATGATCCATTTAATGGCAGAGTGCATTATGTAAACAGTAAAAGGACAGTGCCTGTCCTCCACCCTCTCAAAGGAGTACCCAGCAGCAGTGGCAAAGGGGATTTGCTGCCTTGTCATTGGCTCAGTATCGTTGTTTCAGTGGGCTTATGGCCATGCTGCACTGAACAAACCCAGTTTTTCTCTCGCATCACTCTCACACTGGCATAACTTCCACTGAGTTGTAAAGAGCAGCTTTTGATTTATACCCATGAAGGTAAATATGGGATCAGACCCAACGTACCAACTCTCTGTGTTTGTGCCAGTTCTTCAGGAAGCTGCATCAATAAAATATCCTATTCAGTTTGCAAAATGAACTTGGAACCAGCCTGAGCATTCATCTGTGCAAGGAACTGATGTTGCGTACAGACCATTGAAGAAGGCATGTGATATAGGCACAGTCTGTGACAGTCCCAGCCTCATTTGCTGTGCTGCTTTTCAAACTAAGCTTCACTTTATACTTTGGTGTTAATCAAATATCTCAGACAAGTCAACCATCTGTGACCAGCAAGCAAAGTATAGAAAGGCATGGCATAATTGCTTCCAGAGTTCTTCAAACATTACAGGCTTCTTGGTTTCACAGTGCCCACAGAATCTGGAACAAAATTCATCTGACCTCCATGACTTTGTTTTAATTTGTTTCCTGTTACTATAATCACATCTTTTCACAGACTCCATCTACCCTACCCCAGTTTAAAAACTAGAACTCATCTTTCCTTCAATTATCGCAGGTTATCTCAATTACCCCCAGTAATTACAGCTGCCATTTCAGCTACTAGGCTCATACAGTAAACTTGACAGTTTTGCCTTTAATACCTAACTAGCTGAAATGGCTGGGATCTTACAGGGTTACCAGTGCTACACAGGAAATTAGAGTATCTAAGCATTATCTAGCTAAACAAAGCATTAAAAATGGCTTCCAAGCACCCATGCAGATGGGATCTACAGTGATCAGGGTGCTGCCAGGGCTAGATATTTAATTCTGTAATTCTGTTCCCTTTTCTGTTAGCTAGTTCTAAGTTGGCTATTTAAGCCTTGGCTTACTTTCAAGCCTCTATTTAAATCATCTCAGCATCCTGAAGGTGATGCATCTGTCCTTTACATTGTTCTAGATTACTAGATCGCTTCCTGCCCTCCTGTCTTCCAATGAGAAAATCAATTTTCCTCATTTTTGCTCTTTGCTTAGAGCTCACAGACCTGTTACCATCCCTTTTTGTCCAAATGGCATCTCAGACGTTTTGTGTGCTGCTCTTTTGGACCTGCTGACACACAGAGTTCCCTCACATGGGGAGGGATGTGAGAGAGATGTAGGAAGGAAAATCCTTTCTCACTCCATTAAGCAGCTACTTTAAAAGACTAGATGTGCCAGATCTGATGAAAATATAAGAATTTCCCACATAAAGGAAACCTACCACTTTATCTCAGCGACTGCCCTGACTTGGAGAGCAACAACATTCAAGCCTCACTACCTAACGTGCTCAAGTGGAAAAATCCAAATTGATGTTGATGGATGAAGCTATTCATATCATGGCCCAGAAGTCACAGACTAGAGAGGCCATGAGAGAGAAACTTCTACCTGCAGCTCCTCATAGGTGCCTAATGCAAAGCACCCATAGCAGCCGCCTTTGGTGCCCCACGTGTGAGAGAAGCTGTGGGGTCAAGAGGAAAATCAGCATGGGAAGTTCCCTTGCCTACATTCACCTGAAATGAAAAATACAGTCTGCCTCACCTAACACTGCCTCTGAGCATTTAAACTGTCCTCCTGCTTTTCCTCAGTGCAGCTGGGGCTGTCACTGCTACCCATGGCATAGGGGTGGTCGAGGCTGGGGAAGGCCCACACATCCATGAGGAACTCTGCCATGTTCAGACCCTTCTCCTGTCTGGCATGGCCTCCCCACCATTGTCCCTGCATTTCTCTCCACATCATAATTTCTCTTGGGCTGTTAATTATCAGTGACTTATGCTTGAAAAGAAACTTCGTGTTCTCTTAGAACTGCTCTGCTCATGGTGGCTACAAAATTACAGCTCTGAGTCCTTGAGATCTCTGTCACATCACTGTCAGTGGGGAATAAATAGTCCTGACTGACTATGCTGTGCAGAGACCTCTCTGCCAGGTGAGGTCTGTTAAGCTCTCAGTGCTGGTGCCCAGAAGTGCCAAAGCTATGTAAGATTTTTTCAAAGAAGCTTAAAACTCTCCTGCACCGGAGAATTCACATCAAGGGTAGGCCCCTAAAAAAGGCTTGCTGATGGTTGAAGGCTTTGTGCTGTGGCTGGGTGAAGTAGTTGGTGCAGTGATAGTTGGTTGGGCATGGAAGGAAGCTGTAAACCACTCTCATCTGGGCTGATCTAGTCATCATCTTCACACTGCTGCATTCTGGGGCAAGCTGAAACACCTGCTAGTGACAAGAATGGCAACTAAAAGGGCAGGCATTTGGACAATATCCAGATCCAAGGCAACATACTTTACATTGTTTTGGGTAGACCTTAGGCACCCCACAGAGCTGGAAGCTCAACACTTTGCACCTGCTGGTCTTTTGCTATAATTTCCTCCTGGTGAAGGCAGATACACAATGAAGGAATGAACCTTTTCTTCTGTGTTACCGATTTCTTTCAGCTGGACCACCTCCCCGCATGAGTGCCTGTTAAAATAAGGCCCCATATCACATATTTATGGTGTATGAAATAAGGAAGGAGGTCTTGACAAAAGATGTCTCTTGCTACAAAATGAGTGCTTTTCTGGTGTTAAAGCACAAGCAAGAGAAGCAACAGCAAATATGAAAGACCTGTGGAAACAGTTTTTTAAGAGAAGAGCAGATTCTGTTAAATATCAGAGTCAGGGTGAGGCCAAAAGCCACAGGTGACAAGAGGTTTGGGGATTTTGCAGGGCTAACCTGAAAAGACCTCTGCTTTCTGCCAGGTGTTTGGTAAAATTGCGCTGAATGATACCACAGAAATCAACCGCAACAACAACTTCCAGACCTTCCCCCAGGCAGTGCTGCTGCTTTTCAGGTGGGTGTCTGACAGCTCTGGATTGTGTCAGTCTGGGAGCATGATTCCTCTGCTCTTGGGCACAGATTCTCTCCTTCTACTGTGTCATGCTCATGAGGTGAGTAGAAACATGTTGTCCCTTAGTGGGGGAGCCTAGGAGTTACATCAGATGAAACGACCAGTCCATTGAGCCTTGTACCCTGTCAGCTGCCACTGGCCAACACTCAGTGCTGGGGAGGGAGACAAATCCTCCTACTCAGCAGGAAGGTAGCCAGTTTTCAGTGCTCTCAAATGTTGGTATGCATCACAAACTCCTCCTTTGGTTCAGGCCTCACCAGTGTGACTTCCAGCTTATTTTAGCGGGGACAGGAATGTGAACTCCCACTCAGGCTTTGGCATGCCCACGACCCGCTCAGCTTAACACATCATCCTCCTCCAGCTGTGGCCAAGTGTGCCAGGTCCAGGGAGGGGAGCTGGCATGAATTCAATACCCTTTTCTTATTTTCAAGGAGTTTTTAATCAATCCGTAGCCATGCCATATATGTCTCATTCACCCTGGCTGGTTAGAGCATGACAGCCCCATACCCAGACTAGCCAAAGCCGGTCATGAACAACACACTGATGATTTTAACAAAGCCAAATAGAGGAGCAGGGTATGCCTGTGTATGTCAAAGCCCAGCCTAACTTGCTTTTAATTGGCCTCAGTGGCAAAATTCCTATTAATGTTCAGGGGATCAGGAACAGGTTGCTATGTGCCAGTCCTTCTCATTCTGAAGGTCTCTGCTGTCTTGCCTTGCCCTTTGCCATGCCCAGGTGTGCCACTGGTGAAGCCTGGCAGGAAATCATGCTGGCATGTCTCCCAGACAAGAAGTGTGACCCAGAGTCGGAGCCAGCCAACTCCACCGAAGTCGATCACTCCTGTGGCAGCAGCTTCGCCGTCTTCTATTTCATCAGCTTTTACATGCTCTGTGCCTTCCTGGTGAGTCTGCCCCAGCAACTGAAACCTGCCCTCTGTCAGACTGAGCCCCTGCCTCCCCAAGACATTTCCACTTCACAGCAGAAGAATGATCTCAATGAGGGGAAATGTCTTCATGGGGTCGTCCCCGGCAGCACCCTTTCAGTGATGACACCCCCTTGGTCACTGCCATTCCTGCCTCCCTCCAGCTCTGTGGGATGCTCTGCTTCCAACCCCAATCCTTTGTGCACAGCAAGGGAGTGCTCTTCCCCCTTCCCCCTCAATGAGAGAACCAAATTAGCGTGTTGTGGGCTGTGCTGAGGCTAGCAACGCCTCAGCCACACTTCCCACCTTCCCTCCTACCTTCCTTCTGGCTGCTGAGCAGGTTTTTCCTCCCCTGCCAGCATCAATGACTGTGAGAATACACATATCCCACTTGCATCTGCTCTGTGTTGGCAATGCGGCATTGCTCAGAGCGACAGCACATGCTCTGCAGCTGGCATCAGTGCGCAAAACTCTCCCAGTGAACAGCAGCAATGTTTTAAAAGTTTTGGTCTTGGACCAAAAGAAGGGACTTAGATCTGAGCCCCACTGCCTATAGAGGATGAATCCCAGGTTCTCCCACCGCTAGCCTGTTCTTCTGGGCAAAGACATAGGTAAATAAAAAGCCATCACAGCATGTTTAAGCGTTCAGCAAACTTGGGCTTCTTCCAGTCAGTAGGGAAGAGAAAAATGTGATCGGCTGAGAATATCCTGCCTCTGGGATCTTCCCACTTAAAGTGGGGTGCTAGCATGGGGAAACAGAACCCAGTCCCAATGGCTTCCTGGTTTTCTAAGTCCAAATCCAGACCTTAAATGGAGAACCCAGTAAATTCTCCTGTTAACTGACTCATCCATTAAGTCATCTCTGTCCTTGTTTGCAGATCATCAATCTTTTTGTAGCTGTTATAATGGATAACTTTGATTACCTGACACGGGACTGGTCCATTTTAGGACCGCACCACTTGGATGAGTTTAAAAGGATCTGGGCAGAGTATGACCCTGAAGCCAAGTAAGTAACCCAGCCTGGATATCAGAACTCCTCAGGAGAACAGGCCCATTATTTTCTGTTCTCTAGACCCAGTGCAGTAAGTGCCCGTTCCTCTTGCAGCAAGACTTTTTATTTTCTCCAAAAATCCTAAAATAGATGCATCCACAAGGTATTGTTGGTGAATCCATAAGGCAGCAGTGCAAGGATACACACGCAAATCTCAGCATTTAAGTTGCACTGTTACCTGGCAGGACATTTCTTCACTTTCAGTGGGGGGAATATGCAGACTGTTTAAGAGGGGCAGCAGGTGATTGAGCCCAAGAGGTTAGATGGTTGGTTTATTGTTGCATGGGTTTGGGATATTGAGCTGTGACTCTTCTATTTGACTTTCAACTCACAGTAGAGTTACTGTGCTCACATCTCCATTTTATCTTATGTCATATAGGCCTATCACAACCTGCAACTTCACAGGGCTATGTTACGTTGTCTGCAGGGCTGTTCGCATCAGCAGACTTGCAGGGATTTAAAGTTATACAAGAACAAGTCACGCAGGGGTTTAACTGACATTTAGTATTATATGCTCTGTTTGACACATGCTTAGGCTTAAAGTGCATTTAGATCCCCGTGGCATTGCAGTACAGTTGACAATTGTAATTGCAAAGCCCCCTTCATAATGCAAAAACTGTGGTAAGAGATCTTGGCATAAACTAAAAGCAGATCTCTTTAGGAGACATCACGTCAAGATTAATTTGGGCTTAGGTTCTGCAGTATGTGAGACCATGTCACATTATCAGAGTGATATGTAAATTGAAACCTTTCTTCCCATCCATGGTGACTTCCCTGAGAGACTTTTAATATGGATAGGGGATAAGCACAGAGTTCTAATAAATATACTGTTTGTTAACAAAACAGATGCCTCTGTTTGTGCTTGTTCAAAGGCAAGGCTGCAGTGGCTGAAGCCACAGACTAGATAGCCACTCAGTCCAGATGACATCCTGTTCCTTCCCATCTATAAATGGGAAGCTTTTTTTTTCCTTTCCTCATCCATGTCCCACGCTAGAAGCCCCACCTCTGGCTCTGGTGGCTCTCCTTGCTCCGTGAGAGAATTCTTTGCAGATGCCATTTCCAGAACTTAAAAGAAACCCAACTGCTGCTGTGGAGGAAGTTCAGCACTGGCTCCAGTGACAGCCCAAAGCATAAACAAGTATCAAAAGACAGTGGCTTGGGGCTATTTATATGGGAGGTAAAGTGCCAGGAAAAAAGAGACCCTTTGCACTGCTGTGCCTCCTATAGCCCAAAGACCAACAAGTAAATAAGTAGTTTTAGATTTTTATCAGGTAAATGGTGGGGGGACAGCACTGAATTGTCTGTTCGTGCACTAAGGAACTACAGCATTCAAAACACTGGTCAATTCTTGCAAGTATTGACTTGTGTATGACTGACAGCTGGCTTTTCTGTACATGTAGGAGGTATAGATATCCCAGGCAAATCCTGAAGAATACACCTAATGCAAGAGGCCTGAAATAATTCCTTAAACTATGGCCAGGTTACAGGGAGTGGCAGCGTGGGGCTGGGAAGATGTCAGTGATGCTTCCAGCTGCACTCACGCTGCAGGCGGACTAGCAGGTCGCCCCGTGGTAAGGATGCGACCCTCACTCTGATTTCTTCTCCAGGGGACGGATCAAACACTTGGACGTTGTGACCCTGCTCCGGCGGATTCAGCCCCCCCTTGGCTTCGGGAAGCTCTGCCCTCACCGGGTGGCTTGCAAAGTAAGGCACGGCCGCGGCTCGGGGAAGACTCGGAGGCACAGCAGCTCAGTAGCCAGCGGTGGCGTTTTCCCGCTAATCCCGGGCTCCTCCCGGTTCGCGGCCCGCCGAGCGGGGACTGGCGCTGGTCCCGGCGGGGCGGCGGCTCCTGCTGCCCCTCCGCGGCAGAGACGGCAGCAGCAGCGTGTCTTTGAAACGGGGCTCCGGCCGCTCACCGGCCACTGGGCAGCAACAGCCTCAGCAGGGGCTGGAGGGGCACCAGCGTGTGGGTTGTCCGCTAGTCAGAGGCATCGGGGCACCGCCAGCGCTCGGTGGGGCTGGGAGTGAGCACCCGCACTATCTAACAGCGCTCAAATAGCGACCACCGCACCAACCACACGTATGTTTGCGGCATCAAACACACGTCCCAAGACAGATTACGGCAGGCAGAAATAAAGGGGCCAGTAAAAATATCCCTGAGATTTTCTTTGGACAAAGCAGTGCACCAAACCCCCAGTGTTACCTCTCGTTCTTGCCTAAATAATTGACAGGTATTAAACAGCGAGATGAGTTTGGGATTAAAACATTCCAAGGGCAAGCACAGATTTTCTATGCAAATGTCTCGCTCATTTCTTTGGTTGTGAGACTCCAGCTATGAAAAAGGACTCTCTCTAGTGAATATTCATAACTTTTGTGTTTCCTTCGCTCAAAGTTCTTTGTTCATCTCCTTGCAAGTATGGGACACTTGTAGTTGGTTTTTTTATATCATTCTCGGAGCAAATATACAAAGCCTGGGGCCTGTACACAGCAATATATGATTTGTGTGGCCTACTGCTGATCCCTTTCAGTCTGCTGTGTAGCAGTTGTTTGTTGTCTCGGTCTGGTTCAACCCCCCCCAGTCTGTGATAGCGGTGGTAGCGATGGGGAATCACACCCTTTCCTCCAGTCTGGTACTGAACCAGGCCCTGTTTGCATGAAAGTGGCAGAATATCGAGCTTGAACAAAGTCAACCCCTGAAAGCATAAGAGTTCAAACAAAGTCCCTGGTGCCTTTTACCTCCTGAGACAGAAGTAAGGATGTGAGATCTAGTGATTTTGCTGCATCTGTCTCAGATATATATTGTTGGTCTCACTGAAGTTCACCTGCAACTGCAACAGTGCTCAGCACTCACTCTCTTGTCTACATAGCTTACAGAATTACTGCAGGGCAGACACAACCCAAAACATTTTAAAAGGCAGAGGGGATGAAGCAGACCAGCTTCCAGGTTTGGCTAATCCCCTTTCTTCAAGCCTGTCATCTACAAGAAAGATTCTGTCTCTCTGTTTATATATGTTTGCATCAGGCACAGCTTTAGTGCAGGTGAGTTTGCAAGCGCCTCATGAGGTATGAAGAAATCAGTTTGCTCCTGATAAGAAAAAAGGCATCATTTAAAAGGCAAATGATTTGGGGAGTGGAACAAATCTCTGTCTGTGTAAAAATGAAGGTTATAAAGTGATAACCACATTGAAAAAAAACAGAGTATCTAGCTGTGGGAGAGAGACCCCAGGGCAAACACACCACGGCTGGCACCATTGGTGGGTATGATGAGTACTTTTATAGTTGTGTAACTAAATCCACAGGCTATATTATGAATGCTCACATAAGAGGAGTGGCAAGTCTGAAGGGCACCATGAGAGCACAAGAGCACATGTCAGTCCAGGTGTTGGGAGTATGACTGTTCTCTTTCTTCTCCTTACTTCACAGCGCCTTGTCTCCATGAATATGCCACTGAACAGTGATGGGACTGTCATGTTCAATGCCACTCTCTTTGCATTGGTCAGAACAGCACTGAGGATCAAGACAGAAGGTAAGAAGCTTGCTGACTTGCAAGGATACAAAGGTAGCTGAGTGGTGTTCACACGAAAGTGTGCTGAGCTGGAATACAATGATAAGGACATCTTGTGTAAAATGATCCAGTTGCTCATGTGCAGCACATGGTACAAAAGGTAATGTAAAGATGTTTGGAGGAATAATGCCTTTCAGGGAGAGAACAGTGTTTCCTGTTACTTGGAAAGCTGGTGCTTCCCATGGTACCATCTCAGATATTGATCATGCTCTTTATGATGGCCTCAAAATTAAAAGTTTTAGATGAATGTCTGCTCAAACATCAATCAAGGGAAGGAAGAAGGACAAAGAAACCTCCCCTCATGCATACTGCCTGCAGAGATGGGCCACTTTTTGCCTGCTGTTGCCACCAATCTTCCAAACCAAGGGAGGCAAAAGAGCTTGGACTTGAGCTTGACCTCATTAAAACTCCTCCTGTGCTTCCATTATCATAAGTTAACATCACATTGTAGTGACAGTGGTGTTGTAGGCCTAAGGACAGATGAGAAGCAAGGAGATGTAATAACTTGGAAAAGATCAGTGGGTATAGTGGGGAAAGCACACAAGATTTTGAGCTCAGCTTGTCTCCTTTGTTGCACTCTGTCACCTGCTGTAATGAAAGATACTGGTCCTGAGTCAAAACCTAGCTTCATTTATTAATGAGATGCTTTAAAAGAGTGTGTAGGTCTGTTATTCACAGCTAAACATCTCTGTCTCAGGAGTGGCTGCATGACATTTCAGGCACAGGAAAGCAGAGACCAGCAGAACCCTAGCTTAATATGCCAGGATTATACTGACTGTGGAGTAAAAAAAAAAAAGTGGTAAAATTAAACAATTGTATTAAGGCCTTGAATGTTGTGCTAAACCAGATTTGACTGTGGCCAAAGAGGGTCTCCTGAGGAAAAAGCCAGCCACAACCCCTGTAGGACATCTTGTGTCCCAAAAAGGACTCAATTTTCTTGTCCTTCTTAGCCTCAAATGCTCAGTCATTCACAGTGAACTCCTCGGAAACCACCTGAAGCCTCAAACTGTTTGCTTTCTTGCAACTTCTAAGTGTTTAGGGCAGAAGTTTGGAATCAGCCCTCCTGAGTCAGTCTTTGATGCTGTCCTTCTATTTCATTGAGTCAGCAAGTTCCTTAGTGTCCCTATCTTCTTGGATGCAATAAAAGCTGCAGGAACAGTACCTTTAGGAGGACAAGATTGTGGTTTTGTACATCTAGAGAGAGAAGAGAGCTTCAATTATAAGTGCTTTGAATGTACATAAATCAAGAAATAACTCTGAAAGTGAGTTGACTGGGCGCAAATGGGTATCTAGAAGAAAGGGATATAAACCAGATCAGTTTCACTCTCAAAGGAGTAATGCAGCTTGCTTAATGTCTCCTTTAGCTCAGAGCCCCTTGGAGGGACATGTAAAGTCTAAGTTCAGACAGTTACATAAAAGGCTTGTTATAGTCTATGCTGTTCTTCAGAGAGTAAGCACGAATATTCTGGGACAGTCCTCTGAATCAAAAAGTGAAAGCCTTGCACATGCCTGTAGCACCCTCTCAGGGCACTGTGCAGATTCACCAGTCTTGGCACCATGTGAAGAACTTCATTATCTGCTGAGAGGCAGGGATCCTAACAGGTAATTACTGGGAGGTGCTGCAAGCAGGCTCGGGTCTTCAGATTTCTAGATGCATCTTCACCACCAATTATTCGTGTTCCCCAAGCTGTAGTTTCCCATTAACTGACCCCTAGTCTCATAGTTTTCAGCCTTATGTGGATCTCTATTAAAATTCAAAGTGTTAGATGAGACTGGTGCTTTTCAGGATGAAGTAGCAACGTGGTTCTGTTGTTTCTGGCTGCTGCAGAAACACAGTCAGTAATACAGTCACCTTCCTATGATGAGATGACTGTGCATATTTAAGAAGACGACCTCCTGCTGTGAGTGGGCTTTATCAATGGTCAAAACATTGCTTTGCCCAAAACTTTCCACTACTGAAAAAGCTCTGATATTTTCCTCATAAGACTGCCATGCCAGACATGAAATTGCTCCTCTGCAGGGTCTGCTTAATTCCTGTCTCTGATGATTTTCACCCTGCAGGTAACCTGGAGCAAGCCAACGAAGAGCTGAGAGCAATAATTAAGAAAATCTGGAAGCGCACCAGTATGAAGCTGCTGGACCAGGTGGTGCCCCCTGCGGGTGGTGAGTGCAGGATCTTGTGCCCAGTCTTTGAATCTCTGTCTTTTTCCCCACCTGATGTGTCCTGTTGCACTTCATGATCATCAGGTGGAATATGGGGGACAAGCTTTCTTCTACAAGCTGTTACCTGTATTTCATCAGGCTGAGATCTGTTTCTGCCTGTACTAACATGAATCTCACTTTCTTACCGCTGGGAAATCAGGGAAGGAAGAAAAGGTGCATAAACAGGAGTTAGAATTTTTTGATCCTAGATCTTGCCTCAGTTTGATCATAGGAATTTGCTCCCCTGGACATTACCATTGCCTGCTGGGGGCAAAGGAAGCAGGCAGAGATAAGTAGCTTGAGGGAGAATGATGTGGACTTTATCTGACTACATTAAGACATATGGCCTTACACTCAAGTTAAGGATGCAGTCCCATTTCATAACCCCTTCATATTTAGCAAAACTACCTTTATTATGGCTTATACCTCTTTTTACTCATGTAACTGCTTTCTACTATGATACCTGTCAAAAGAGTTATGTACCTGAGGACATTCCTCCTGCAATGTCCTCCTGCTGTTTCTATGCAACATCCCTGGTAGGCTGTAATTACCAGGCTCTGCGCCACTCCTTTGCTAGGTTTCTTGGGCCCGCCAGTGCATGGGCATCCAGTGTGGGCTTCACTGATCTTCCAGGGGCTCGGGGGGCTATAGCACGAAACAGCAACTGGCACTTAGTTATCTATTTGCAGCCAGATCCTGAAACTTGCTCAGCCTGCTCTAAAGTCAGTGGACTATGTCTTATAAAATTTCCAGTGAGTTTGGGGAAGGGAGGAGAGTTAGCTGGATAAAATCTTACTGCATGTTTTGTCTGATTGACAGTTGGTATTGAGTGAGAATATGGCAACGACTGTTGTCACACCCATGCTAGGCACAACCAGACAAAATTTCAATGCAGATAAATGCCAGTTCAGGTCTGGGATGGATGGTCAGTTGGATGCTGTTGGTGAGCGCAGGCTCTGAGGATGTATTACCCCGGGCTATCACAAGACAGCAGCATGATTTGACCCAGACTGGGAGGCTGCTACTATACCAAGATCCTATGTGGTATAACAATACCAGAGACTGCAAAGGTTAGAGGCACTTCCCCACGAACAGTGTACATCCAGAGACACATAGCTGTAGGGGTTCTCTCCCAGAAGAGCCAGTCTATCCAAATGCCACATGCACCTCTCCTCCTGTCTACAATACAGTGAGCTCTGACCGTGGAGCTGTCCCTTCCTTCAGCCCTGCATCCTGATGCCATAAAAAGCAGGTGCCTAGTGTTTCTGCTGTGAATTGCAAGGCTCACATTGGCAAATACACTGTTTAAAATCAGTTGCGTATTTAATTTATTTTTTTTTTCTTAATACCCCTTTGCAGATGATGAGGTGACCGTAGGGAAGTTCTATGCCACTTTCCTGATTCAGGAGTACTTCCGGAAGTTCAAGAAACGTAAAGAACAGGGACTGGTGGGAAAGCCCTCCCAGCGCAATGCGCTCTCCTTACAGGTGACAAGCGGGCACAGGACGGACAGGGGTGGTACAGTAGAGGCATTTGACCCCACTTCCCTCTCAACCATCCTGGGGGCTGCACTGGGCTGTCCCCACTGGAAAGGAGCTTGTAGACCCCTTGAATAGACCCCTCATCAGTCCTTTTGGATAAACATGTATGTACCACGGGCCACATCCCTTAGCTCTGGATGTGGAAGGCACAAGTGAGATATATTCCCAGTTTATCAATCTGCTGGTAATATCTGAAATTTGGGTTCCTTTTTAGAGAACTGGTATGAAGTGTCCAGCAGACACCTGATTATTACCACATTCATTCTGCCCTTTCTGAGGGGAAAGAGGGTCAGGGAAAGCATGTGGTGAGGAGGCAAAATCAGCTAAAGAGCAAAAATCATACCTAGATGCCAAGGCAATCCAACAGATGCAGCATCAGGCTCTAAGACCTGGGCTACGTTCACCACTTTCTCATGAAAGAACGAGAAAGCCCCACTGACTGTAGAAGCAGCACCAGTTATGCCCCTTGAGTGTATAGTAAGGAAGAAGGGTGCTGGAGTTCCAGCAAGCTAAAAAGTGCTGTGATGCTGGCACGGATACAGACTGAAGTCCTGGCATACCCACAGTTTACCTCCCTGGATGGACTCCCTGGAACAGATTCCAGCCAGTGAAGAGTTTGAGGACTGTCCAGGTCGAGATGCGAGAAGTCTAACTATTAAATCCACATTTAAGCCACTGACTAAAAAGAGATTTTCAGAGGCACCAAGTACATGGTTCAGCTTGAACTGTGACTGCTCCAGGGCTTCTGGTTGTGGATCTGAGAACCCAAAGTTGAAAGCATGCAGACTTGCTTAGTCAAGCCTGTGAATTTATGCCTATGTCCTGTTGTGATGAAGCCAGGGGACTAGCAACAAAACATTCCTGTGTTGGATTGTTAAGAGTTTCTCCCTCCCTAAGATGGAGATGAAAGAACAGAATTTGAGAATTTGATGGTGTTTTTCTATGAGCTGGGAATGCTATATTAAGGAAAAGGCCTTCACAGTGCTTAGAAAGAAAGAGCATTGCTTTTGTTTCTCATATACCCACTCGGAGATATGAAGCTCTATAGTTTGCTGTTTTGCAGGCTGGTTTGCGCACACTTCACGACATTGGGCCAGAGATACGACGAGCAATATCTGGAGACCTGACAGCTGAAGAAGAGCTAGATAAGGCTATGAAAGAAGCTGTTTCTGCTGCCTCTGAGGATGATATCTTCCGGGTAGGTGCTGAACAAGTTTACAAACTGAGGCTAGACCAGTAGCTGAGCTTATAGTGCTACATGCTCTTTTGTGCACTTAGTATTTCAGCTGAGCCCTCCTTGTTTTCTGGACCCTACTAGAAAAGAGAGTGGTGGACTCCAAGTGCCAGGTCCTGAAGCCTTTTCACAGTTTTTATCCCATTTTCTTCTCAATGGAAGTTTCCCCTTGTAAAACCTAAATAAAATCAGAATGAGAATGGCCAAAGAGGCTGAAGAGTAGATCAGTTCAGCCATCTTGCAGTCTGCAGAGCAGCAGCCAGGCACACTTCAGTGTTTTGTTCGCTCCTTCTTTCAGTGGCACAAGTAGCATCCTTCCAAAAAGTACACGAGAACCCAATAGAGCTATGGAAGGAGGAAATTTTCTGAGCAAGTCACCTAAATCTTCTCTTATTTCATTCCTATTTCTTGTAGTTGTACCCTCTGGTAATATTTCCTCTCCTCTGGCGTTTTCATCATCTAAGCAGTACATAACTGGCTCATTAAATCTTTCTTCATTTGTTCCTCCAGGCAATTAATAGTTTCTGGTGCTCTTCTCAAATTCCCTCTCATGTCTAAATGTTGCTTTGCAACTGCACTGTGAAAATGGGAGGGCAGTTACCTAGTTCTTGCATCCCTACCCAGTCCTGTGCTCCCCAGACTGGTGGAAGGTATGGAGACCTCACCTATGCCTCACCTGCACCTGGCCAGTCTTCTGAAATATCTTCAAAAGCTAAAGCTTTCATGGCCTGTGTGTACCTAGTCTCTCTGACAGAGAAGTCCATGCGCTATCCTTGGGAAAAGAGAGCACCAGTACCAACATACACACTTTGGTCCTCACATGGTTTTTTTTCTGAAGAAACAGGCTAAGCAGGAAAAAACAGGGCCCTTGCACATCTTCTCACTCACAAAGGGAAAATAACTCCCATTTCTCTGACAGAGAGCTGGAGGCTTGTTTGGAAACCATGTCAGCTATTACCAAAGTGATGGCAGGAGTGCGTTCCCTCAGACATTCACCACCCAGCGACCTTTGCACATCAATAAGTCTGGCAACAACCAGGGAGATACAGAGTCTCCATCTCATGAGAAGCTGGTGGACTCCACCTTCACTCCCAGCAGCTACTCATCTTCAGGCTCCAATGCCAACATCAACAATGCCAACAACACTGCCCTGTGCCGCTTCCCCAGCCCACCCAGCTACCCCAGCACTGTCAGCACAGTGGAAGGCCACGGGACTCCCTTGTCACCCACCATACGTGTGCAGGAGGCTCCTTGGAAACTACCTTCCAAAAGGTAAGCTTCACAGAGGTTGAATCAAGGGACCAGGTATAGGAACATGCATGCGAACACCAGAGCACTGCTGCCTAGCTGAAGTCACCCACCAGACATTGCCCAGCCTGCGGCCTGGGTTGAGCTTCCTGGTTCTCCACTTAAGCCAAAGCCCACGGTACAACAGATATGCATCAGCTGACCACTGCAGAGAAGCAGCATTCTTACTGACCAACACACTCGATTTCTTTGGGTTTTATAATGAAAACACCTTTGTAAGAACCCAAAGGAACCTTATTTATCTCTTCTTTGCCACAGGGAGATGTTTTATCAACTGATAACTAGAAGAGAATACGATTCACCTCTTAAGTGCCCAATAGGGAGCTTTGGGGAAGTTAGTGTTTTTCATTCAGTGGGTCACATCCCTACAGAGATCACCAAAGGCATCCTGGGAGGAGGGAGGCAAGATTTTCAAAAATGCAATATTGTGCAAAGCAAAGAAAATCCCCTCCTCCAGACAGCTTTCAGGCTGTCTACACACAGATGACTAATGCAAAACGAATATCATTTTATCAGCGGGGGATTTTTTTTTTACCCTTTCAGTAACAGCAGGAAGGAGCTGGAAAATTTTTTCTTTCAGTGCAGAGAATGGGCAATGTGTAAAGGTGGTGAAATGCTGCCCCAGCAAAAGGACAATAAGGCAGAGGAAATTCATCGGGTGCAGAATTGCTCAAGTAAAGAGACAGTGGGTTTCTATTTTGTGCCTCCCTGAGGGAGGCCACAGGAGCTGCCCAACAAGTGTTACCATCTGCCCTACCCCTTGCTGACTTGTGCTGATGTGACACTGCTAACATGGTGTTCTTTTCTCTCCTTGCTTCCCTGGGCACCTTCCTTGAATTAGGACGCATTACTACGAAACCCTGGGACGGTACGTGTTCTCCCTCCTGCTCTCTGGGTGTAAGACCCATTGCTTGTCCCATTGAAAGTCCAAATCCCCACTAATGCTGAATATGAGCTTTTCTTTTTGGTGTCAGTAGGGCTGAAAAAGAAGTAATGATCACTCTGACATCTCCAGAAAATACTCCCAACTCAGGGCTTTTCTGCCTACAGGCAGGTAGTGTTGTGTGGATTGTTTCTAGCTGGTTTCTACATTTGGGTGTTTTTTACAGTTTATAGCTGGGCCCACACATCTAGGCACTCTCTGATCCCAGCACAGTGAAGTACCCCCCTGGACCGTTCAAACAAAGATTCTGTATGTTTTTTTCTAAAGGCAGACTTGAACAGGGGGAGCTGCCACGTACTGATTTTCTCCCCTCTGCACCTTAGCAGCTTTACTTGCCTCCCATCTCAAAAGGAAGGTCACTCCAGCACTATCCTACAGGCTGTTTTGTACCATGCAAATGCACATTTCTGCCAATGCTTTTTGATTAATCCAAGTGATAAAATAATATTTCCTATCCAGTCCCTGAAAGATGAAAAAAACCCTGGCACACTGCTCTCTTCCTCAAATGCTAGTAACAGACTGACACTGGCTCCAATAACTCCATGTTGGTGTCTCAAAGATTCACGCTACCTTCAGATTTTATGTTACTCCTTAGAAAACACAAACTCAGAATGAAGTGAAATATGAGGGACAAGATGTGAAACAGAGAGACAAAGAGAAGGCAAAAAGGGAATTAAGGGCTGTCATACTGAAGGGTTTGAACAGATCCTACTGAATCCAGCAGCAGCCCTCTGAAGTTAGTGATGAGGAAAAAAAGGGACCAAAGTTGGAAAAGACAGCAAGGAATGAGTGCGTGAACAGGAGGCAGAGAGGAGATATGCTGCAGAGTAAGGGATTTGGAAGGTAAAGACCACATACCAGAGAGCTGAGAGGGTTACTGTTAGTGTCTAGAAGGCTTCTCTGAAATTCATAACTAAGGCTTTTACAACAGCAGAAAAAGCTGTATTTCCAAGAGCCCATCTCAGATTTTACTTCGAGTTCAGTGAGGTATGTCTTTGGAAATGTGGTCAGAGCAATGTGCACATTTATAGAGTACCTGGAGTCACAAATAACAATAATATGTTTACAGTATTGTTCAGCATTGATTTAAGAAACTCCTCCTCTGAAAGAGGACACAGACAAAGGTTGTTGCTTTGTATTCATGAACTCTGCAGCTCTGTTCAGTCACTGATTTTTCTATGATAGCTCTTCCACATTATAATAAACTGAGACAGATGGAGCCTGTCATTCTTGTCTTTATAACAAGTTGTCTTTACCATCTCCATATCTTGACTTGTCTTTTTTGCTCATTAGCTCCAGTTCCAGAGACAGCCAGCTGGCAATTGTTTGCCAAGAGGAAGTGTCTCGGGATGAGACTTATGATGAAAATTTGAATGAAGACATTGAGTACTGTAGTGAACCAAGTCTGCTCTCTACTGAAATGTGAGCTTTGCAGCTTTAGTCAAGGTGTTTGGGTGGTTCTTTAATTAAGGGGAAGAGGTCATATTTTTCTACAAAAATTTCAATTTATGGGATAAGGCCAGAAGACTTTAGTCAGATAAGTCATATATGAGAATTTTTTTTTTTTTTTTAAATAAAGTTTGGCCCAGAGTAGTATCATTGAAAAGGATAACTTCCACCTAGGATTTTCCTTCTCCTCTGAATAAAAAATCTGGATCTGGAGGGCCTTCTTCCAATCTAACATTCCCAGATCTTATCTTTAGAGCATTCTTTGTCTCATAGTCTTTTGTTATGGTTCCTGGACCAGTTAAAGCTCGAAGCTAGCTAGCTATTGCATCCATTTGATAGCATGATCTTCCTGGCTTCCCTGCTGGAAGAGGGGTTATTTTGTCCATTATCAGCAACTTTTCTAGAATCCTTCTGTTCTCCTTTCCAGGCTTGCATATCAAGATGATGAAAACAGACAACTTACTCCACCAGAAAACAACAAAGGAGAGGACACCCGGCACTCTCCAAAGAAAGGGTTTCTGTGCTCCTCAGCACTAGGTAACCTCCCAGAGTGACACGTGGGCTGTGCTTTCCTTTGCTTCAATGGAGTCCTCTCATCTTGCTGGAGGAATCCAAGTGTGTGTGGGCATGGGTGTTGCTGTTCGCTGCATTTACCTCGTGAGACCAGGAATCTCACAGCTTGCATGCAATCCTGATCATGCACGTTACTCTACTGAGTTTATGCTCAGTCAGTAGATGAATCTGTGGCTGTTTGGATAGTCTTAATTTTTGATTAAGTTCACCCTTGAATTAGGAGCATTTATTAGAGCACTGAAGACTCTCCCAGCAATCACCAGGGAGTCACTGAATGGGCTACTCTTGAGTATATGGTGTTCTGTTTGGTGTGTGTTCAGCAGGAGAAAGGAGAGGTTGTCTCTTTTGTCCACTAAAAGGAAAACAGTGAATTTCAGATTAAGTTAACACAATACAAAACTGCTTTCTGCTCTAATTGTACCTGGAGATTTTCAAGTGCTTGAGCGTGCAGACTCTGCTCAGGTGAAATCCATGAATCACAAGATTTTATGAAAGTATCAGGATAAACATGAGAGTCCAGAATAATAAATAAGCTCGTTTATGTATAATATTTTTCAGCCCTTTTCCTGAGTATTGGTGAGGAGAAAAAGGACATTTGGTGGAGAAAATAAAAATAATCCTGTTTATAAAAAATATTCTTACAAAACAAAAATTATAGGCTCAGTAGTGTGATGTTTAAAGTGAGGCTACTGAATCTTCACTCAAATGCTTCAGAATGTTTATGCATTTGAGTATTTTAAAAGCATTTACTTTATTTCAAAACTTAAAATATTAGTCAATGACAATCCCTGTATCTATCTGCAAGGCCAAATTTGCAGCTAGTCCTTGATACAATGCTTCATTAACTACATTCTTGTGAATATTTATATAGTGATGTCATACTCACTAGTTGGGTTTTTTTCACTCTAGAAAGAAGAAATGCTTTTTATCTGCATTGTAGCATTCATTCTCTGGGTTATACCATGTTTTTTCCAACCCCTGAGAGGGCCTTTTCTCAACAAATCAAAATTATAGATCCTTACTCTTTTCAGAATTCTGATTTTCTTTCCTTCCTCAGAAAAATGTCAACAGGATCAAGAAGTCCACAAAATATTTTAGTGTGCCATGCAGTTCTAGCTTTAAAACTGGATTTATTTGCCATTCTTCAGAAGTAATGCCTGTGCACTTGTTCATAAACATACTTTGCCATACTTCTAAATTCCCCCATAGGAAGTATCATTCTCATATTTACAGAAGTAAAGTTTAATTGTATAGCAAGTAAACAATGTGACTGTTTCAATAGTTTTCCCCACATTTTTTTTTTTCAATAGAAAAATAGGTTTTTTCTCTTCTCTTTTTTCCAAATTTTGGCTTCACATCTATGTAAGCAGCCTTCCATGCACCAGTGAATTCAACCATTCACTTCCATTTCACCTTGCTGTAGACATAACCTTATAAACTGTGGTATGTCTGGCAGCTAAGGGACACAGACCACATGCAAGCAGGAGGCCAATGTCACCTGAGCAGACTGACATCTCCTCCTGCATGTTGTGCACAGCCGGGCACAGCACCAGAGCCTCAGCTGCCATCATCAATCCTGCTGAGGGCTGTACCTGAACCAGAGAGGTCTAAGAATACTTCTGCTGCTTAGGAAGGAAATCAGCTGCATGGTATCTACTAGGAGAGTGGTTTAGAAGGGGAAAAATAAAAATCAACATCCAGGATTTTATCTTGCAGCTTCCTTGGAAAATAGTGATGGTTGGTCCATGATGCTTGACTGTTTTTTGTAAATAAAATAGGGCAAGGTGTTGAGGGAAAGTGGACAGAGCCTAAAATGTGTGTGCCTTTGTCCAATGGGACTGCACTAAAAGAAATTGAAAACAGATTACCTGTAGTTTATTATGAGTGATGGACACAGTTGTGTGTGATTTCTGTTTCAGGTCGAAGAGCATCTTTCCACTTAGAATGTCTGAAAAGACAGAAGAACCAGGGTGTAGATGTCTCACAGAAGACAGTTCTGCCTTTGCATCTGGTACATCATCAGGTAAGCATTAATAACCACAAAGGGCCCAGCAATGTAACCAAGACCCTACTATCTGCAGTGCTCCCCATTGTATCCCAACCAACTTTTTAAAAAACATTTGGAATAGTTTCTCACCCAGATCAAAGGTCCAAATTTACAGAAATTGTCTTTGCCATCATGCCTATTCCTGCTTTCAGGACTTTTATCATTTCTAGAAGAATGCTGCAGGAACATGTCCTTTGGAGTCAGCAGAGTTACCGTTTCCTGATGTCCGTGAAAGAGTAAAATAAAAAATAGCTGAAAGATAAAAATAACTACCCAAATTGCATGCTGCAGTGCTATTACACTGGCTTTGATGCAGTGTATGCATATGAATAGAATATGCAGGATCTACTTTCATGTTAATTAAAGGTAACCAGTAACTGTAATTAATAATTTTAAAACTTAAACTGATTACATGTAATTAATCGGCTTCTTAAGTCCTTTGTAACAGCATTCAGCAGCCTAGCAATCGTACACTTAGGCACGTACCTAGATGATTAGCCAGCTGTCATAGTCTAAAGTGGATTTCTGTCTTTTAGCTTGATGATGCCATGTTTTGTCACTGTAAAAGAAAACATTTCAGATGGTAGTGCCACCCTTGCACCCTTGCAAGTGGGGTATCCTGCTCTGTGCAGTCCCCTGGCACAGGGCAGAACAGCCTTCCCACCTCCTCCAGCTGCCACAGGGGCAGAAAATGCCACACATCAGGGGCAGGAGGAGTGAGGAGTCAGAGCAGAGGGGTGAGAGATGGGCATGCTTGAGGTTTCCTGGCTTTTCTCACCTCCACTCACAGCCAGTTATCCTTTAAGGATAGAGCTTCAGGAAGCAGTAGTCTGCAGAGAGATAAAGCTGTGACGGGGACAACCAGCAGATGTGTCAGAGCAGGGAGGAGTGGGCAGGGAACAGCTTCACACATTTCCCACAGCACCAACAGCCCTCCTGAGATTTTCTGCCCTCACATGACAGGCCAATCATACAGGACACATGCCTCCCACCCTCTCAGCCCACCTACCTGTCAGAATCACCTCCTTTCAACCTGTACAAAGAGGGTGGAGCTACTTCACCCTTCCTCATCCCCATGCAGCTCCAAACCTAGAGGGATGGGCGTCTACCCACCCCAGTGTCACTCATCCAGACTTAAGGGTTACCCTGAAACAGGCATCTGGGCTCCAGCTGACAACACTCAGCAGTGTTCATATGTTTACAAAAACATTAGTCGACAACAGTGCTTAAAACAAGAACATAAAGTGGAAAGGTTGCGTCTGCTAAGCGCAATGGATTTGGTTGCTTGTGAATGGTTGAAGGGGTATCCTCACAAAATACTCATACGTCACAATATGTAAATATATGCAGCTGAAGCTTAAAGCAATTCCTAAGAGCTTCTTTAATGTTCCTCAGAACCTCACATTTTGGATAAAACACCTTGTATATGCCTCTGCCAACAAGCTGAAAAACTGGTTCAGTTGTCTATCCTGACAGATTCAGGGCTCTGCTTGAAGTCCTGGCAGCTTAAGGGATGTGCTGAAGCCATCATAGCCTGCAGGGCATGACTTACACAGATCAGTTTTTAAGGGCTTTCTTCCTCGCTGAAATGTGATACAAGTCTGACATCTAATTCCTGCAAACATCTTGGTGAACCTTGTATGTGTAATTAATTTTTATATTCATCTGTCACTGATATCATCAGCACAGCATGGTTATCAGTTCCCAAGGATTTCACTGGCAGATGGACTGAGCTTGGCTTAACTTTAGGTATCTTGAAGTTAGCTCTCTACTTCAAACCAATCAGTTCAGTCCCAGCATAGTCAACAAAGGGAAAGAGCATCTCCAAAGGGCAAGCCTTGTCTCAATCTTGTCCTTTCAGGCAGGTATCAGGCAGTAGCAGCAGGCTTGCTGGTGTCTCACTAGACAGTTAGCTTAGACTAACCATAAGATTTTGGGTAGCTGAAGCTGGGTGAGGCTCACCCCAGCCTGAATGAGAGGATTCTCTGCAACACAGTCCACATGCTTTTGTATTTTCTATACATTTATTTCTTTGCTCATACTAGGCAGCAGTGAGCTCTGTGCGATGAGCTCATGACTGCCAGCATTGCCTATGGAGCAAGGCAGCAGTCAGCATGAATAAGATCAGCTCTGTGCAATAAGAGGCTTCTTGAGAAATTTGTTATAAAGAGAGGCTGGATGACTCAGAGGTTGTGTATACGATTACAGGAAGGATGGCTTGAAGTATAGTCATCAGATGTTGATTCTCCCACCAACAGCAGACAAATCCAAAATCCACATCTGTTATCCATTCAGGTTCCACAGCAGACACTTAACAGAAAGCACGGCAATTGGCAGTAGCTACCAGTTTGGGTGGTGGCAGTGGTGGGAAAATGAATTGCTGTCTTACCCACTGGAGGAGAGGTGGTGTTTCTGGCAAGGCTGTGGGGACCAGGGCTGCATCCTTCCTGGCAGTGCAGTGGCTCCAAGGCTGAAATGCTGCAGTCGTGAAAGTTTTCAGTCTGGTACTTGGCACTAATGCAGAATACACCATTTAAAGGAAATCTTGCAAAATGAGTTCACAGGAAACATCCAAGCCGTTCCAGGAGCTGGCAGCTTCTTTCACAAGCCTTGAGACCATCCAGGCCTTTCTTGGGTAGTTTCTCCAGAACTGCCTTGTTCCAGCCCTGCTGCTAAGGGCAAGCTTTCACTTGTTCCTCCTCTGTCCACAGGCGTTGGCGGTGGCCGGCCTGAGTCCCCTCCTCCAGAGAAGCCATTCCCCCACCATGTTCTCTCGGCTGTGTGCTACGCCCCCCGCTACACCCTGCAGCCGTGGCTGGCCCCAACAGACCATCCCGACTCTGCGCCTTGAGGGGGCAGAGTCCACTGAGAAGCTCAACAGCAGCTTCCCGTCAGTACACTGCGGCTCTCGGTACCCTGACAACAACAGCTGCAGCAGCCCCAGGAGAGCCAGGCCGGTCTCGCTCACCGTCCCCAGCCAGACCGGAGGGAGCAGCAGGCAGTTTCACGGCAGCGCTGGCAGCCTGGTCGAAGCGGTAAGACTGCACAATCACGAAGGACACAAGCAGTGTCAAGGCCGGCTAGAAACACGGCCCTCGGAAGAGCAGGGCAACAAATACATTGTTGCCCGCCAGTGCCAAGAGTAGGAGAGCTCATCTCCAGGCAGGGCTTGGCAACATAAATGGGAGGACAAGGACTGCTGGGGAAAATACAGCAGTAAAGAGGGTTGTATCAGGGGTGTGACAAGGTTGATGATGCAGAGTACTAATGTAATGTCTTTGTCTCTCGTTGCCTATGTGCTTTTGAAGGTCTTGATTTCGGAAGGACTGATGCAGTTTGCTCAAGATCCAAAGTTCATTGAGGTCACAACCCAGGAGCTCGCAGACGCCTGTGACATGACGATAGAAGAGATGGAAAATGCAGCAGACAACATTCTCAATGGTAACAGCAAGCAGAGCCCAAATGGCAACCTCTTGCCTTTTGTTAACTGCAGGGACCCAGGGCAGGACAGTGCAGGAGAGGAAGAGGAAGAGGTGCAGAACCCGGATTGTAGAAAAAGTCAGGAGGAGCTCAAGGACAGCAGGATTTATATCAGCAGCCTGTAGTTGCCAGGGCTGGAAGCGATGCTGGTTTTTTATTTGTTTCAATGTTCCTAATGGGTTTGTTTCAGAAGTGCCTCACTGTTCTCGTGACCTGGAGTAACCGGAACAGCGTTCTTCATTCATTTCTGTTGGGACGAGTCGCAGAGTTGGGTGGTGTAAGAAAGCTTTTCAGGAGCGGATATAACCCCAGCATGTGTCCATGAAGGAAGAGTGAGGAGGAGGAGGAAGAGGAGGAGAGCCAGCTCCCTCTTTTTTTCAGTCCCTGCACAAGGAACGACAACTGCCTCCCAAGCGTGAAGGGGATCCTCAGCTTCCTGTGGATGGCCCTAGCCAAAAGGACCCTGCGTCAAACGGGTGTCTTTCAACTTTGCTTGTAAAAATCATTTTGCACATATTCTGTATGAGCCTCACCGTCTCCATAAAGCCAAGGCCCTTTGATTCGGAAGGAGAGGAGGACTTCTTCTGCTGTGGATTCCCATACCGAGAAGAGGAGGAGGAAGCAGAAGAAGCCCGAGGGTGCCCGAGGGGCAGGTGGCAGCACTGCCCAACCCTGCCAAGACTCCCAGGCAGCAGTCTCTGCCAACCAATCCAAGCTCAGGCAGCCACTCTGCCAACCAATCAGAGCTCGAGCAGTCACTTGCCAGCCCATCCAAGCTCAGGCAGGCTCCTGCCGACCAATCAGAGCTCAGACAGCCAGCTGTGCCAGCCGGTGGGAGAGCAGGGAGCAGGCTTCATGGCAGGGCCGAGCTGACCTGCCCCACACTTGCTGAGGTGGTGGTGGGCTTGTGTAGATCTCTCCTTGTTTTGCAGTTTGATATTTTCTTGAAAGCATGTTGCAGTTTTTATTTTGACTATTTTATTATTATTTTTTGGAGGGAGAAGGGAGTGTTTACAACGTTTTGTAATCACCTACCTTTTTGTTTTGGTTTATTTTCACCTTTGCAAATGTTAAATTGGTTTGATCATATTGTATTATTTAAACTGGGGGGGGGGGGGTTCTCCATTGAAATTTGGTAGAAGTATAATGATAGAAAAGTTTTACCAACCATTATGTACACCAAGAATTTGTAATTTTATTTGCTAGTAACTGAAACTTCCTTTTTTTGTTGTTGTTTTATAATTTAAAGATAGTAGGCAATGCACTTGATATAGTCTTGCACATTTGAGTGATTGATTTGGGTTCTTTTTAGTGCTAAGTATATCTGTGAGTGTGGGAGCAATACTGAGCGAGTGTGCGTGCGCGCCCGCGCGTGTGTGTGTTAGGTGCGTGCAGCTCTCCACATCCTGGTTTGAGCTGCAGGAGATCTGTGTCTGGGGCCATTTGAATGCAAAAACAAACCACTGTCTCTGCTTTTGAAAGGGGAATCAGTAACTCTTTGCATTTTCTGTTCCACAAGATATGCAAAAACAATGCAATAATATTAATTTTAAAATACAATTGTAAGTTGTGTTGGCATTAAAACTGTATAGAAAACAATTGCAGGGGTGGGGGGAACAAACAAACAAACAAAACAGAAGGCGTTCCGCTTCGATATATTCTGTGTGATGTTTTATTGCATTGATAATGTTTCTGTTGAAGAAACCGTTATACTTGAATTCAGGTCAGTTTCAGTACTTTTCAAATATTTTTTTAAAAATGAATTGCAATTGTGCCAAGCAAAGATAATGAATTGAATTAAGTTTGTTTAAAAAAAAAAAGAAAAAAAAAGAATCACTTCTTGTATATTTTGCTGCATGTTAAGTGAATCATTTCGTATTTGGAATGTGCCAAGCTTTACCTTTGAACTTTAAAGTGCTTTTCTACGTGTGGTTGGGGAAAGGGGTACTATTTTTTTCCTTTTTTAATTTGTACAATGAACAAAGTGTACCTGGTGTAACTGACTATTCTGCAATCCACTGACAGGTTGAACGTTACTGATTTTGCATATCTTGTGTTCATTTTCCTTCTTCTCACTCCCTTTAAACATGCACGATGACTTTGTTGGTAGAGAATCTTTCTTCCCAAGACTGGGACATTTTCTTCAGGCTTTGTTCTCTTTCTTTTTCCTCAGTTTCTCTAAAGGTCTTGTCCCACCTGAGGGTGGCAAGACCCCCAAGTCCATTTGGCAGATCCATCCTACATATTCAGCTGGCACCAGCAATTCAAGGAGCAGGGAAAACAAATCTACTTTCAAAATTATGTTATTAAATAGCTCACCCTGATTGATTATAACAGAATCCTGGGATAAGCAAATGCAAGAGGCAGAATTGTTAGCAAAGTAAAATTACCTAACTGTGGTCTGGACTGAAAGCAGAGGGTGAGGGAGAGAGCTCTGGATCCTTGCTGCAGTCTTGTCAAGATGCAGATGTTAAGTGACTTTTTGGTGTTCCTATGCATGGTCCCATCCCTCTTCCCACACTTTAGTGAGTGGGTCACATTCTAAGTCACAAGACATCCGATGGCACAACATGTCCCAGCCATAGTTCCCTACCAGTGAGTTGGAACCTCCCTTGACTTTTCTCAGACCAATACTTGGCAGTAACTTGTGAGAGAGGCTGAAAAACCAGGCAGGTATTGTTAGATTTTTATGCAACTTATTCTTGTCTAGATAACTGCTGTTTTTTCTCCCTTCTCAAGACAGTTCACAAACCTGCAGATCAGTGCTGAGCAAGGCGGAATGATCTGACTCAGAGCTAAACTTTCATTCAAATCTTGAGCTTCTGCAGATGTCTGAGAATGTCATTATATGTTGAATACATTATTTTTATAATGCCCTTGGTTTTCTTCTTGATTCTCTAGGGCATAAAGCAGAAATAGCAAAGGGTATTTTTGTCAGTGCACTTTTTTCAGTGTCATTTTGAACCAGCCAGTAGCAGCTCAAGATACCTGGAAAAAAAAAACAAAAAACAAACAAAAAAAACCCCACAAATTCTTTTAAACTAGAGAAATATGAATCCATTTATACAAGCATCTGGCATCAAGACTTCCCTGAAGACTTCCCTGTAACCAGCTGAAGTCAGTCAGTCTCTTCCTCTCCATCCCTCGTGCCTGTATCGAGACAGGCACACAAGCGTGTCTCCCTTGGAAAATTTGCTGCTGCTAGTGCTGCTGTGTTCCAAAGCTCCTTGAAAGGAAATAATGTTGTGCGTGGTTGTTTCTGAAAATGAAATTAGTGCAAGGGCTCCCTATCTCATTTTCTTCCACTAAAAAGTCCATGTTGACCCTCCCCGTAGGAGACAGAGGTGTTCTCTGCTCCCAAGAAACAAAAGTACTCATCTAAATTAGCGGTGGCAATGGGCGTTTTGGATGCTCAGCAGCCCATGCCATCTTTTAGAATTTTTCTTGATGGAAAATAATGGCAAGGATTATGCCCCACCCATTCCTGGTGAAAGTGGCAACTCCCTCAGAGATCAGAGACTAAACTGACCTGGAGAAACCCTGCTCTCTGCTGAAAGATCCCTTAAGTCCTGCAGAGTGGAAAACATGTGGCTAGCAAAGAATGCAGATGAGTTTTGCAGTTAGAGGGGCAGGTGTTAAATTTATTAATTGCTGGTGCCAGCTGTGGAAATTTCTCTTTCTGGGGAGGGTGGCATTTCTTTTATTTTTTTCATTTGAGGTACTTCCAATGTGCACATTGTGACAGGCCTGAGCAAAGAGCTACTGCCTCCTTCAGGTGAGGTAGAGTCTGGGGGACGGTGGGAAGGCGGGGACAGGTTTAGTGCCTGGAGTGTCCTTCTTTCCCTGTGTATGGGAGTGGATGGCGAGTCCAGTCACTGTGCTGTGGATCGAGTTTTGAAGGAACCGATGGCTGAGGAGTGGCATGGAAGGAAAGGAAAGAATGGGGAAAAAGATCTGCTGCTTGCCACTGAGCATCTCTGACTTGCAAGAAGAGTCCACTGCAGACTAAAGACATTTCTTATAAAACAACAAACCTCCTCCCTATATCACTCCTGCTCATTATTCCAGGCAGTACTGGGCCAGCCACACCAGGTGCATTTCTTTTTTTTCTTCCTTATTTCTGTGTGGCTGACATGATGGGGAAGAAAGTGGAACTTATGATCCAGAGCTGGAGTATCATTATCCACAGACCTTTTCTGCATCATCTGCCTCTTCAGCTGGACATGTGAACGATGATGGTGTAGATGCTGCTATTGCAGGGGTTCCACCCGTTTTCTTACCCTGCCCACCACACCCCAGCACGGAGGGACAGCCAGAGAGGCGCCATGTACAGAATTGCATCTCTTTCTGCTTTGTTTTCTGACTCAGAACCCTGCCCCTGATGACTACGGCAATGATAACAACAACAAAAAAAGGGCAAATGCATTTTTTACATTTCTTGATAATTTCCAAAGCAATGTATCATTGCTTTCTTTAGATTGACGCCAATATAACAGTTGTATGGGTCTCAGCCAGGCTCCTGTGTCTTTTCTGCCTGATAGTTTCAGATTGCTGTATGAAATGTATGCACGTTTGCACACAGACACAATCATACGAGGTGATGGCACCACGAGCCCGTGGGGTTGTTCACCTGTGCCATAGATGAAGTTGGAGGCCTTGCTTCGTATGTGTAGATGACAAACCCCAACCTGTTGGTCCAGTGAGCTGAAGTGAAACAGCCCTACTGAGACAGAACTGAGTATCCTATGTTGTACGCATGGTCTTGTTGTGGCAAGGGCAGGGTGGGGGAGAGGAACACTGAATGGGGAATTTGAAGCACAACAAAGTTGATAAAGTGGAATCCATTTGGGGGCTTCTGATAGTGGCAGGATTTTATCAGTTCCCATAATGAAAACTGTAGTGAATGTGAAGAAAATATTCCAGGCTTTCAGAAACCCCAATTCCCATCTTGATAACACAACACTGGAGAGCACTAGAGGCCAAGAAGGGGGTTGTATTGGTGCAAAGAGTGTGGAAAACAGAAGTGGGCCCAGAAAAAAAAATATATCTTTTCTCCATTTATTTTCTTCTCCAAAGAAGTCTTAAGAAATATAAATGACAATAGCTGCACAGGGTTTCTTTTTTTCTTCTTTTGAATGTTGCAAAGTTTTTAAAGTTTTCTTCTGGGTTAGCAAGCCCAGGGATCCAGAAGGTTTCCAAGGGGAGATCTCAGTCTATGGAGATTTGGTCTTTGTTGCTGCTTTGTTTCTGAACAGCTGAAACCACTATGGCCTTGCTGCTGCAGCACCCTGAGATGGGGCAGGTGAGGGCAGAAGCACAGCCAAGAGATAACGTCCTGTACTGAAGACAGACTGGGCTCCAATTGCTTTCAGAGAAGTCAGTAGCATCACACTGGAATGGAAAAAAACCAGACCTCTTCTGCTACAAACTTTAGTGTTCTAGTTAAATCCTCCATTCTTCCCCTGCCCCTTAAGGGGGAACTTGACTTAACTGTTAACACTTGAGCATAAAAAATGGGCCTTCTTTAGGGGTACAGGGCTCGACTCAGTTGCCTAAATGTGGGCATCTACTGCCACTTGAGACACCCTACAGCACTCTGCCCAGCCTGCAGCAGCTGGTCCACAAAGGCACAATGCTTCTCTAGGGCTGGTGCCACGGATCCCAGCCCTACGTGGATGGCAGACATCTCAGGTGGCAGGAGACAATTAGGCAACTTAATTGAGTCCATTTCTAAAGGGCTAATTGCAAGGAGCAGCACCAATGACTGATGTAATAAAGAATCTTCATTAGCATTACCAAGGGCTTGGTTAGGCACAATCAGGAGCTCATCTCCATGCTCCCATGCTGTTGTATTTCTACCCCACGTCACGCAGCCAGCCTCTGCTCCTAGAGCCTGGACTCCAGCCCTGGCATTAGGCCAGGGTTAGCGGCTGTGTCCCAGGCCCAGCGGAGCAGGGGAATGCCCAGGCAGGAGCAGGTGTCGCTCCACCCAACAACAGATTTTTCTGCCAGCATTCAAACAGCCCCTTTCCAAAGCATCTTCCTACTCAAGACAGACCCACAAACTCTGACACCATTCATTAGCCTCATTGTTCAGAAGATGAAGTACCTGTGGTTTTCTGTTGAGTTTTGCCCAGACGGGCAAAATGCAAGCTCTTTCTCAAACAGGCTGTAATGCTTTTAATATTTTAAGCGTCCTAAGCCAGCCTGCTCCCATCTCAAGCACCTAGGTAGACTGGCAGCCAATACTACCTAAACATCATCAACTTTATGATTGCTCATAGAAGTGATTGGTTCAGGCATATTCAGTCTTGACAGTTTGAATGTGGGAAGATTTCAGAGGTGGAGGAGTGAGATTGTAAATATCTCTTTGACAAATATTGCTGCATCACACACACACACAAAAAAAAAAAATGGGGGGAGGTACTTTTGAAACTGCCTTAAAAATCAATTCAGAATGATGAAATCTCCCTCCAAACAATTGCTGCTTGGTAGAGCAAGGGATAAGTTGCTTTGGGTGAATTCTGGAAAGAAGTGGTTGGAATCTAGTCCAGTTTCAGGACTGAAAGTATAAGTTAAGAGCTGATCTCTCAGTCTGAATTCACATCAGCGCCAATGACTGAGCACTGCAGGATCAAAACTGTTTAAGGTCTGGGGGGTACTGTATCTGGCCTGCAACTGCATGGTTTGGGTCTGGCCTGGCAAGGTACCGCATATCTGTATTTCCAAGTGACTTCAGGGAAGATGGGATTCCTCAGCACCTCTTAAGTTCAGGCCCTGGAGCACCATTTCCTGCTCTAATCATCAGCTATAAATGTTGATAAATATAAGTGTTTTGCCTTCATTTTAATTGCCCAGAGCTGTAAAATGACCTCTTTCAAGTATAAATCAGTCCAGATATAAACCTCCTCTCCCACTCTTCCCTACACTCCCTGCCCACCCTCCCAGCCCTCCCTTGCACCTCCACCCGAGCCCTTCCCTATCTCAATTCTTTACCTCCTCCCACGATTTTATATCTAGTTTTCATGAACCCACAGAAATGCTTTTGTAAATAATGCTGTACAGTTTGTAACCGTCATGTAAGCCTGTCATCAGTGCCAGAGTCCGTCTTGCCCTCTCGCACGTTTTAAAATCAACAGAGGAAAGTTAGAGCGAATGGCCCGCCAGTGAGCTATAGGGTCATCTCTGTGTGGGACAAATGTATATTCCTGTAAGATTGCATTTTTATCTAAGGAATGATGTTATTTTAAAATTGCTAATAAATTTCTAAACAATGTCCAGATTTGTTTAATATTGTAAATGTTATCAGAGCTCTTTTGACATTGTTCCTGTCTTTCAGCAGTGGCTGAAAAATAAGGCAGTTTCCTGCAGCCCCTTATTTTCCGTCATCAGTCCCGCTGCCGTTCCTGGGCTCTCTCATGTATTTAAGGGCCTGTAGAACAGTCTTGGACAGTCACAGCCTGCTCCGTTAAACAGTAACTTAGGAAATCCAACGGCTCACTGTACTGTTGTCACTACAGGAATTTTGCCATGTCATCCAAAGTGTGACTCACGCACAACCACACACTTAACATTTTGTCCACGGTATTCTTTTTTACCAAGCTTATGCAACAACAAAAAAAAAAGTAAATTCCCACAACCTAAATACAGCGTAGTTAGTATATATACATAAGCCATGAAGCTAACGGGACAATAGTAACATAGCATGCATTTACTTTTCGATTGAACAAATTTGTTCTACCACGGTTATCAAACAATTACGCTGCTGTGCCAGCTGAGCACTGTATTTCCTGCCACTGCACTACAAATCACGGTGTACTCAGCCCGAGTACGCTGATATAACACTGAGCAAAATAATGTCTCAAGAAAAAAAGAATGTTTTTCTTCAATTACATTTATATATTTTTCCCTGTTGTGCATGCAAACGCCAGAACTGCAGACTTTACTGCTAACTACTTATTAGTGGCATCATAAAATGGTAGAATCCAGGAGGTGATTAAAACCTGTGGATGTCATCAGCAAAAGTTGTTGGAATGGCAGAACTATCACCAGAAGCCTCCTTATCTTCAGGCTCAGAAGGGCCCTTCGTTACATGTTTGCCACCACAAAACCATATGAAACCACAATGCTCTCAGCTGTCAGTCAAAGCTCAGCAAACAGGTCAGCTTTGCTGAAAAGCTCTCCAAGCTGGAAAGCCTGCTGGCCTCCCCCGGGGCCAGGCTACAGCTTTGTGTGAAAGCCATGAAATGAAAACCATAGCAAAGAGGGGGTAAAAGCCGACTGTGGGTGTGCTGTGGTGCAAAGAACAGTGTGAAACCTGCGAGGCAGCTGATACACAGTGAGCATCAGGAATGAGTAAAAGGTTTGCGCAGCCCCTTGGGACTGGATGCATTTAGAACAGCCCCACGGCAGGAAATATACAGCATACACCTGTAATGCTTTTTACTGGGTAGTTGCAGACCGCTGCTGTGTCCATTTTTAATGCTGACAGTATTTACCCGAAGCTAGTACTGTACTAGGAGGCATAGTAAGAGGGTGAGCACTCAGACTTCGGGTACTTCGGGTACCCCTCCATTTACTCGTGAATGTGAAGGCCAATCCCAGGTTAAACCAGGTTTAGCTCCTTGGCCCCGGCCTCTTCCAGGGGCTGCACTTCTCGTCAAGAGTCACCCGTGGCTCATAACAACTCGAAACGGGGCTGGGAGCCCGAGGAAACCACCGGCCCGCTCCTCACGGCCGCACCCTCCCAGGGGAAACAGCCGTACTGACGGTTCCGCGGGGCGGGGCGGGCCGGTTCCTGGGGCTACGGCCTTGCCCGCCGCCCTGCTCCGCAGCAGTCATAGCGCCGCCCCGCCACGGCGGCCCCTCTTCAGGTGAGGGCCGGCCCGGCCCGGCCCGGCCCAGCCCCGCCCCGCGCCCAGGTTGGAGCCCGGAAGCCCCGAGGCCCTGGTGGTGGGGCTATGGCGGGCGCCGGGCTGCGGCGGCTGCTCCCACCCTTCTTGCTCTTTCTCCTTCTCCTCACTCCGCCCGCCGCCGCGGCCTTGCGGCTGCTACTGGGCGCCGCGCCGCCCTTTACCTGCTCTCAGCCGGTAAGCGTGGCGGGGTCGGAAGCGCCGGGAGCTCGGTGTCGCCGGCTGACCGGCGAGTGACGGGGCCGGGCAGGGCAGGGGAACGGCGGCGTCTCCGCCGGGCCTGTAGCGGGCCGGGCCCGGCGGCAGGGCTGGGGAGGCGGCGGGTTTCCCGCTTCCTGCGGTGTTTCGCGCAGCCAACGACCGCAAACCTCCGGTGTGCGGGGCGCGGGACTGTCTCGCCCGCCGCCGCCGCCGTCGTACCCGCACGGCCCGGAGCCCGAACGGGGACGAAGAGCTGACGGGCCGGAGGCGGGTGGCAGTCGGGCAGTGGGATAAGGCTGGGGCCCTGTGGGGCTCAGCGTAGTCTCACTGTCCCGGGAAAGGGCTTGTCGGGCGGGGGTCGTGCTGTCCGCGGTCTGAATCCGGGCCTTTTCCGCTCCCTCCCGTTCGGGGAGCGACAAGGGCTTTGGGACCTACGCCCCAGAGCCGCCTCGGCCGTGGCCCTGCGTTCGCAGGCGGCCCCGGTAGGCAGAGCCTTGGGCTGTGGCGCTTTCCCTCGCGGAGCGAAGCCGGCGGCGAGCGCTGGTCCGAGGAGAGCCAGGGGAGCTGCCCGGTGGGGCAGCGGCGGCGCAGGCGGTGACCGCGGACGGGTCCCAGCTGGCGGTGGCTGCCCTCGGCCCATCCCGGGGCCTGCCGCTGACCTCATCCTTGTGTCCCGTAAGCCCCGGTGCTTGTTTTTGTACGGTTTGGGAGCTTGGTTGTGGTTCTGTGAGCCGTGTGTATCAGAAGCCACTGTAGATAGCGCACAGTGCATTAGCGCTAAACCAGAATTATAAATACCGCGGAATTAGCCTGCCCGTGTGATGGCTGCCAGGAAACGCCTGTCGCTAACATCTGTGAGGGGCCATGGCTGGGGCTGAGATTTGCTCTAACTGCCTGAAGTTAACTGAGCAGGATGTGCGTCTTTGCTAATAGCAGAGATTGCTTAATGTTCTCAATATTTTAACCTATTCCTTGCAGCTGCGAGGTTTTTAGGATGAACTGGGGAATTGCTGCGGAAGGAGTAGGTAAACAAACTTTGTATGTACTTAAAAGCTTGAGAAGGCAGATTTTGGTTGCTTTTTCTCCCTGTGAAAACATACAGGGAGGATATAGATTGAGAGGTGCAGGTGTTGTCTATATGAGAAGTGAACTAACCAACCCTCAGCTAACTTTGTCACACCAAAGTATGAACTTCTAGCTGGTCTTTATGTCTCTAGGGTTTTCTGAGCTATGTTTTGGTTTGGGGTTGGGTTTTTTGTTTGGGTGGTTGTTTTGTTGGGTTTTTGTTGTTCTTTTTTTTGGGCGGGTGGGTTTTTTTAAGGAAACTAAGATACATGTAAAGGATGTGTAGAAGGGGAATAGATCTGCTTTTGCTTTTTATTTCTATTGATAGTTGCATAGCGGGATGAGGGGCAGCTGATTGGATGTAGCTGTAGATATGTGTGAACTAAAATGCATCCTTTGGGATGAAAGCTTCTATAATCTCTTCCTGTGCATGTTTCCTATCCTTTGTCTGTTCTGCATCCTTTCCTAATGTTTGACCATATACTTACCCCTATTTTACCTAACCTCTGCTGTCTTCACTCCTATGTAAAAATACCCCACTAAAATAGATCATTTCTTCACTTTCACTTTAGGCTGCACATTGTGGAGTTACAAAATGCAAAATCTTAGCAAAGGGCAAAGAGGATGTTACGGTATTGCTTAAGTATCTCCATAACCATGGGTATCCCAAACATTGTTAGTTGCACAGAGCTCAGGAGTAATATGTTGTAGAGTTTCTGTGAGTCCTTTGATTCTTGGTCTTTGACTTTATTTTCCTGGTTGTACATTTGGGTTTTTTTGTTTGTGGGGGTTTTTTTTGTTTGGTTTTTTTGTTTGTTTGGTTTTTTTAAAGGGAATGTGAACACAGTGACTTGGTGAGGGGTTCACCAGCACATCACCAACAAGATGTGTTGCTCCACACTCTGGGTGTGTTCACAGATCAGTGAATGTGTAAGCCTGCTACTTTGGCTTTTTTTTTCTTTTTTTTTTTTTTTTTTCAATAAGCTGTCTTCTAAAATGCAGACAGACTCACAAAAAATGAGTTGGCCTAAGCCCATGAGCATCTTTAGAAGCAATTGTGAAGCTGCTGACAAACACAGGAAGAGGTACCATCAACTGAAGCTATGACAGTTGAAAACAGTTTCCCCTTCTCTTTATGTCGGTTGCACTGTGTTTCAGAAGATGATTCAATAACCCTTCCAATGAGTAACTGCAGTGTGGTTCAAAAGGGAAGCTGTTGCTGAGCTGGGTTGTTGAGACCCACTTCCCTTTTCTAGCCCACCACACTCGTGCTGCTGCTGAGCTTTGGAGTAGGTCAGGGCAAGCAGCAGCAGTTTTCTTCAGCAAAACTCTCGTGTGGCAGAGAGAAAGTGTCATGTCAGTGTTGGTAGACACCTGTAAACTACAAAAGTAAAACCAAATGCTCATTAACAGCTCATCATGTTAAAATGCCAACAAATGCACTTAATGGGCCTTATTCACCACCACTCCATCAAACCTGCTCAGCTGTAAGGCTGAATAGCACAGCTGCAAATCCAGTTCCTTCTAATAACTATTTGAATGTCATCTGCAGGGAGGTGGAGTTTGGTGTTGGGTTTTGTTTGGCTTTTTTTTTTTTTCCTATGCACAAGGGAAAAACATCCCACAGCTTAAATACCCATCTAGTTGTTCACCATCAAGTGTTTAATCACTATGTTCAGACATTGGGCTATAACTGCTTCATAACATGGCACACCTCAGTGTTCTGGAGCAATATAGTGTTTAGAACCCTGCCATCCTCAGTGCCATCATTTGGTCTTTGACACCTATCTTGCCAGCTTGATGGATATTCACTAAAAGTCTCTGAGGAAGAACTTATGTAACATCTCATGAAGATGAGCCACGGTGATGCACACGAGGAAGCCTTTTCCCAGTCCTCTTTTACAACTATATTAATTTTGCCTTTGCTATCGACAGACTTCTCTTTCCTTCTGTGGCATCTTTTTGCTGTGTAGCATCTTACCATAAACTATGTTCACGCTTACTGCAGCTACAATATTTCTGGACTTCGTGGCACAAAAAAAATTGGTGATCAAAACTGCCAGACTTCACTATAAAATAACACCAAAATATGATAAAACTTTAAAACTGTTTGTTGTGAAGAAACTCCAACTTATGAATTTGGATTTGATTTTGCTGAGACTTTATATGAGGGAAACATGAAAAACCTGGAAACTACAGTGGGGAAAAAAATGCTTAAAAATCAAAACAATTTTGTCAAAGGTGGTTGTTTCCTACTAGCCTTAGACAGATCCTCTTTCAGCAGTTATTCCTGTAACGCTTTTCAAGTCCTGTTGATCTCTGCTTCTGAGTAGGGAATCAGGAAAGGGAAACTGCAGTAAACTTCCAATCGGCCAATCTTCAGCAGGTATGTGTTGTAGGTGAGTGCTGATATTAAAAAGCTGGAGCCCTTCCTGTTCAGCAGCTGCTCTTTAAAGGAAAGCTGGATGTTTGCCCAGCTCACGACAGTTTCTCACTACTTACCACAGCATCCTGCTGGGAAATCTTGGCCTGCTATTAATTTAATTGAATTGTTATGACATGGTGCTGTTAATCACTTTCCAGATTTTTTTCAGACTCATATGATTCTCAACAGCATATGGTTGTGTCACTTTTTATATCAAAAGCAAGAAAAATCTTGGGGGGGTGGGGAAGTGGAAGAAATAGTTGCTTAGCTTTCTGTGAAAATATGGCAAGTAAACATGAAGAGTTGACTGCCTGTCCTCTTTTGCTGATAAGTTTCAGGCATCACCTGACAGTCATTCTCATATTTATGCCTCCCCTGTCCGTAGCTTTTCTTATTTGGCCTGAAAGGCAATAGGAAGCTGGTGAGAATCTCAGTTTGACCCTCTTCTGTAGTAATATGCAGAGCATGTTGCCTGGCTGTGGGCTCCATCTTCAGCTTTTCTGCAGAGCTCTTAATTTTTGCTGCTTTTTCTCCTGTTTGTCTGCTTGTCTGTTCTATGTGGACTGACACAAGTCTTGGTTCTGTCAACACTGCTTATGTGCTTCTAGCTTTATGTGGGTGAGCAGAAACAGTCATTGCTGTAATTTTATTTCTATTCTAACATCTAAATTTGTGCTTGCTGAAGTAGGGAAACTAGATTAAGTACTTCTGCTGACCACACCTTTAATGTACTCTGAATGAGCCAATCCATCAGCTAAGATTTTGAGTTGGCTGGACCAAAGGCAAAACCAGCAAATATTCTCCTTGGTGCTGAGGAGGTAGCCAGTGCAAATCTGGAACTAGTTGACTGATTTTTACTGCAAAAACAACTTGTTTAACTTCTTAATTGCTTCCTGGCATTTAGATGTCATTCTCTGGAGTTACACTTCCTAGGTATAAAAGTGTGCCCTCAGTTGCAGCCCAGTCCAGTTTACCTGGGCAGTATCCAAAAAGAAGATGAGGGTTTTCATGCTGACTGCTTTCTAGGTATCCTTTGGGGTTGTTAAATCTTTGTCTGCATTGTGGCTTTATCATCATCTTCTGTTATCTTGGCTTCCTTAACACCAAATGGGAGGACTTCCTGTCTGGACAAATTGTCTTGGGCATTTTTGGCTTAGATCATTGCTGTAGTGCTTTGGGGACTGTAAAGGGAGTGGGCCAACAGTTGAGTTGGTGCAGGCTTCTGTGGGGTGGGAGAATCCTTCTTCTCCCCTCCTTGTGGTAAACCTGCTAAATTCTTGACTAACTGGTGGCAGCTTAAAATGCTCCAGCATAGTCAGCTACTCATGAAAAAAGAGATTATATTGTGGGGTAGGAAAAAATCATAAGTAGGTAGTGCCCTGAAAATCCTGAGTGGGATTGGGAAACAGTGACACACCAGCAAAACGATTGTTGTTCAAAACTCAGTGTTGAAAGGTAACAGAGATCTTAATTGTCAAGTTCTGAACCCTTGTCAGCCAGCTGATGGTTCCTAATTAAGCTCTTAGCTTTTTAGTGAATGTCAGAAAGGGCACAGTTTCATTGATGCTGGGAACACCATTGCAACCCCTTTACCTGAAGGAAGATATAATCCCTTTTTTATAGGCTGTGCTCGTTCAATAGTCATGTTGATCATAAAACAAAAGAAGGGGAAATGGAGCACTTCCTCACTTAACCATGTCTTAATCTGCTAATAAACAGAAACACCAGCACTCTAATGAAAGCAGATGTTGCTGCTCTTCAGGCAAATAATGCTTTACAGTTTATATTAGGGCTTTATCGTGATGCAATTTACAATAATTACTGATAACTGCAACAGAACAAGGACAAAATAACTGAATATATAACTGCATAGATTTTAACAGAAGTCATTAAATTACAATCAGAAAACCATGGTTAGTAGCCAGTTACTTTTGTTGCCTGTTGTGGGTTCCCCCCAGCCAGCAGCTCAACGCCACGTAGCCACTCGCTCTCTCCCTCGGTGGGATGGGGAGAGAGCTGGAAGTGCAAAAGCAAGAAAACTTTTGGATTGAGGTAGATAGTTTAATAGGTAAAGCAAAAGCTGCACATGTAAGCAAAGTGAAATAAGGGATTAACACACCACTTTCCCCTGGCAGGTAGGTGTCCATCTCCAGGAAAGCCAAGCTTTAGCACATGTAATGGTTACTTAAGAAGACAAGAACCGTCACTCTGAAAGTCCCCCTCCTGCCTTCTTTTTCACACAGCTTTTTAATGCTAAGCACAATGTCCAATGGTCTGGGGTATCCCTTTGGTTAGTTGGGGTCAGCAGTCCTGGCTGTGTCCCCTCCCAGATTCTTGTGCACCTCCAGCCTACCTGGTTATGTTTCTTGTGTAAGAAACACAAAAGGCCTTGATGCTAAGCACTGTTTGGTAATAACTAAAACATCCCTGTGTTAACAACACTGCTCTGGTCACAAATCCCAAACACAGCTGCTGTGAGGAAAATTAACCCCATCCCAGCTGTAACCACTGCACCTGTTTATTCAAGGGGTACTGTCAGGCTGAATAATTTTCCTAAGAAAGTCTGATTAAGCATTTGAAGGGTCAGGAGTGTTTTGTGTGTGGTTTAGTTTTATTTTTTGTCAGTCTGGTTTGGGGTTTTTTGTTGTTGTTTTATTAGTTTGTTTTGTTGTTGTTTTGGGATTTTTTTTTTCTTTTGATTTTGGGTTGTTTTGGTTTTGTTTGTTTTGTTGTGGTTTTTTGTGGTGTTTGTTTTTTGTTTTGTTTTTTACCTTAATCTGCTTTTCCATACTGGAAGTTAGAATTTATATTTTTGTCTTTCTCGGTGCTTGTGGTTTAGCTAGTTCTGGTTTGATTTAATCAGCATTTCCTTGCTTGCTTTCTAGGTTCATTCCATTATCAAAGGTTTTAGGTTGCAGATGCTTTGTGGGAGTGTTCTGGGGTGTGGGAGAAGAAAATCTGATTTGGGAGGTACAAAGTTGCACTATAACTTCTCTTAACTGTAGGCAATGGAAGGTTTGTTTGTACGTTGGTCTGCGGTAATTAGGTGCAGTATAATTGTGAAAGTACAGTTCAGACTAAATTGGTGTTTATATTCAAATTGATCAAGTTGCTTCCCCTAGTTGTGGCTGGTTTGACCTTTTGAGCATGACAAAAATAGTGAAAAGTACTTCTTGCATGTCCTTACATATTGACATTAAGGTCAAAGATTTACTTTGCTCCGGTTATGTTAGAGCCCCATGCAGGGCACTGCAGCACAGCCTTTGGTGCTGCTTATCCCAAGACTCCCACCTAGCAAGACCTTGTTTGAGTGTTTCCAGAGTTGTCAGTGCCACAGCCTAGCAGTAAGCCTGAGGATCCAACAGTGAGTTGAAAACTTCTGAGCAAAAATGCAGGTGAGCTGCTAACACCTGGGGGTTGGGGGAGAAAGGAAGAGAAAAGAGTGGGAGAATGGCAAGGAAAGATTGTGTGTCACTGTTATCCACTTCCTCATTTATAAAAGAAGCTTTGATTAACAGTGAAAAGTAATCAGAGTATTTGTTCTGACTGTGGGATGTTGCCTTAGTACTAACTTAATGCACCAAAGAGGATTTCATTTTGAAAAATAGAACATTGCTCACTGGCTGGTAAGAAAACAGTTCTCACCAAAGTTCAGTTCTGAGGCAGTGTTGTATAGCTTTGTGTATACTTAGAAGTTCAGGGTGGTAAATAAGGTGGGTTCCTTCCTTTTAACTGATCAAAGTGTTTACTAAGCAATAGTAAAGTTGGGCAGTATAACAACTTTGGTGTTGTGCTGACTCTTTTACAATACACCTATGTCTTGAGTATGTTTGTAGTATAGCTTATTGGAGTGTAGATGTGCTTCTTGTTAAGGGTGCCTGAAGACTGGATTTATACCTGTGTGTTGTTTTGACTTCCCAAAGCCTGGAAGAGATTTTCAGGTTTTTTTTTTTTATACAAGCAAGAGGAGCTTAATGTCAAATCTACCTGCTTTCACTCAAGGTTTGTGGGAGCTCAGATACATTAGCCGAAATGTGAGCATTGATGTCTGAAGTGTTTTCTTCATAGTCAGTAGAACTTTGCTTGTGTTTGAAATCAGTTGTTCAGCACAACTTGTCTGGTGCCTGATTTCACCAATTGCTTGTGCGTTGCGTCTCCTTCACACTCTCACTGGTGAGCACGTTCGCTACTGAAAAGGCACAGTTGGCTTTCAGGCACCCATCCCTTGAAAATGTAAATACAACCTCGGATAGCCATGGCTACACTGCATTAATAATCTAAGGCCTAAATATACTTGGAGTTGACCTTAACAAGTTGCAGAGAGGTTAAAAACCCCACTGCCTCACCTTCCCAGATGGAATGAATTATATTGTGGCAACAGTGTGGCAATAATACCTTCCTTTATATGTCAAGGCATAGGAGAGGAGTGGGAGCAAACCTAACCCTCATCTTGATTTACGAAGTGAGTGAAAACTTCATACTTGCTTATCACTAGGATTTTGCATCACGTTAGCAAAGCAAGCTTACATGCTTTTTCCTGGTGACCGGAGGTCTTCCAGTATAAACAAAACATCCCTGGGGGAAATTAGGCAAAGCCCACATGACTTCTGGTTGCTTCTTTACATCTAGGGCATCTTTATTTTTAATATGAAAGAGTCTAATCTGATTAATCTGTTTGGGGTTTTTTTTCTCCTTCATGGGTTGCCTTTCAAATGTATTTCTAGAAAGTAAAATCACCATATCCTACTTAACAAACCTGGCACTTACTAAATGCTGTCACTTCCTTGCTGCTGCTGAGGCATCAGGAAAAAGACCAGTTGTAACTGATGCAGCCGTTCTGGTCAGGCAATACAGGACCATTTGTCACTGTGCTAGTAGCCATTCATCAAATTTAGGTTTTTACTGTGTCACTGTATAGTGGGTTTTGAATCCAAACATAAGATGAAGGGGGTGCCCTGCAGCAGGCAGTATGTAACTTCAGTGGCCAGCCGAGCTGCAGAGAGCTCAAGCTTCCAGTTGGGCTTAGACCTCGCAGGTGTTATCAGCGAGATTGGTGCTGGGTAGCAGCAGCTTAAAGTAATGGTGTTTAGGAAAACAGACCCATCTACTTCAAGCAGTCACACTGTTTTCTCTTTTGACAGTCCTGGATTTTGGAAGGTTTCTACTATCATCTTCTTGATTTTTTGCCTCTCCAATTACTTTCTGTTACGGCAGCTACTACTGTCACATACTCAGTTCGGGTTTCACACCCCACATCCTTTGGTTTTCTGATTACCAACTTTCTGCAGTGTTTCCTGGTGGTTAATTCTTCCCAGTTTATATGCATTGCTATTCACTGAATTGTTTTCTTCCTGCCCTTCTCCTGCCACCAAGCAGAAGCAAATTGCTGTCAATCCAGTTTCTATTCTGAGAGTAATGTTCTTATTTCTTTCTCCCCACAGAATTTAAACTGCCTTGTAAAAAATAGTAAGTACTCTTTTTTTTTTCTTAATTGCAGTTTTCTTGTCAGACCATGCTTTTTTTTTTTTTAATTAAAAAAATTAGTTCATACAGCAAGTTCTTCCTCCTACAATCAGAGAGATGTAAAATGAATCTCTTCTATCATGCCTTGCTTTGGGAGTTTTCAGTTTGATCTGTAAGTGGCTCCAGCTACAAGAGGAATGGGAAATTAAGTATTATGGAGGATAGAGTTTGGAGGCAGGGGGGTGGGTGGTACTCACCCCAGCTTGTTTAGTTTCTATTTAAAGCTGGGATGGACAGCTTTTAAAGAAAAGGGAATTTTAGGACAAGTTTGTCAGTAAATGTTCATTACAAGCCTTTATATGTATGATGGTACTTAATGAAAAATTCATGTATGAACTAGAACTAAAAAAGGGTCATAAAGGGGTGCAGCAGACAGCAATTAATGTGAATTTATATCCTAATTTACTTTATTGATTCAAATTGACTCGATCTTAAAGGTCTTTTCTAACCTAAATGCTTCTATTCTATGATTTGGAAAAGGAAACTAGAGTTAAAACTCTGAAGGCCCACTGAACAAATATATTGGACATACCAGATGTAAGAGGTCCAGCCTTAGCAACCTCTGAAACACTTTAGCATAATTTTGGGTAATGCTCTTTAAAAAAGGAAAATGTTCTGCTGTTCTTTGGTGCACAGAGGTGCTGACCAGTTCTGCAGAACTTCTTGGCCTTTCTTTGCGGTCATTGTTCTAAGCAGGCTTATTTCTGCCTTTATCATACTGGCAGAAATATTTTTGTAGCTGTGCTTGGTGTGCCAGGTCAGGGAGATGACTATGCTGAATATAACCAGATTTTAAAACTTTTTTTGTCAGGAGAGGGATTGGGTGGGATTGGATCTCCTGCTGACAGCCAGCCATTGGAATACAGCTGGACAACACAGCTGAGCCAAACTGCAGCTTATTGGTTCTTGTTGTATATTTATGATGTAGGGGAAAGATTTTTTTAAAAATTTATTTTTTAATTTATATTTTTGTGCTTAGTACACCCTTTTCTGAAAGGTAGTCTTACTAGGTTTTCTATAGATATTTTTTGTAGAATGAGCATTTGAGGATTGTCTAATTACTTCCTACGTCTAAAACTGTGCTGTTACAAGAAGGGATAGCGCCCACTTCCTACTGTTCCCATCACTGACCCAGAAAAAAATACCTAAAGTGTACTCTTGGGGGGGCCTGACTGCTATTTTTAACATGCTCTGGTAAGTTAAAGGAAAAGAGGAAGTGTAAGTTACTAGAATGAGCGAGTTCAGAATATTACAAATAGTTTTTATAAAGTACTTGCATGCTGAAAACTCCCTTTCTGAACTGTGCACCCAGTTTTGTCCTCTGAGTAACCCTGACCCAAAGGGCAGACTATAAGTGCAGTGAACTGGAGCTTCCTTTGTCCCTCTCCGAATGGTGGTTTTCATTTGCTGGACAGGTAGCTGCTTGGAAGTGAATTGGCAGCAGGATCCAGTGTGGACTTCTTCTGCTCCAAGCAGTCTTCATGTCTCTTCTGACGTTTTCCGTCAGGTGGATGGAAAACTGCTCCCTGTGCTTCGGATAGAATGGAAGGTGGACACTGATGGTAAGTGGTGGTTGTTTAATGTGAGCATAGAGCAGAGGAATTAGGTGTGATCTCGTAAGAATAGAGAGGAGAATTATGACTTAGTCTGTCACTTATCTAGTCATGAAAGGAGACCTTTAAAATCCGAGAAGTTTGCTGCTTCATTGTGTTTATTTAGGGGGATGTTAGCTTTGGTTGTTTGTATGTGGTGTTTCCCTTGGAAGTTGTTGGTGGTTTTGCACTGATTCAAAACAGACTTAAATACATTCTTTTCTTCTTTCTGCACAGCCTATGTCTGAGGGCTGTATAGAGTTATCTCAGTGTAGCTATAGTAGTGTAGAAGCAGGTGTGACTCGGGTAACCCAGTCATTTTGTGTAGCTATGGTTATAAGCATTCGCATTGGGACTGTACCAAAATGAAGCTGTATTTACTCTGGTGCCTAAACCACACGAAGCAGCCTGGAGAGGTAGAGCTAAGCACAACACTGAACCTGCAGAGCTGCCAAAGTGTCTGGAAGAGTGAAGTTGCTTTCTACTCTGCCCCTTCATTTGCATGGGTGGACATCTTGCCATGCAGGACAATATTTAAAGTGATGTTAGTCAACCCTGTATGCTCACTTTTTCATGGCCAATTATTTTTGTGTTGGGATCCCCAGCGCTTCAAAGGGGTAAGGCTATGACAAGACTAAGCACAGTGGTAATCTCTGTGGGGGTTGCAACCTCTACACGTGCAGGTGTCAGGAGAAGACAGACATCTCTCTCTGTCCCTGTGCTTGCAGCTAGCATCCAGTATCTCCGGATGGGGGCAGAGCTGGCTGTGATGCAAGTGAACAGCAATCAACAGATCTGTGCCCAGTTTGACTTTCAGAACAATCTGCCGCTTCAGGTCCGTCCAGATGGAGGCCAGGTGAGTGCAAAGGGCTCTAAACTACTTTTTCTAGTCTGTGGGTTTGTTTCTGCTTTCACTGTCATACCGCAAGGTTATTGATTAGGCATACAGACTGGTTAGAAGAGCTGATCAGTCAAGACCTTGGGCTTGAGACCTGCTGTTGTTTCCAGTTTATTTTACACCGTGTGTATTAAAAAAAAAAAAAAAAAACAACATACAAAAACCTGTACAAGCTGCACTTCTGCACTTACCTCAGATTCTCTTTGACTCTTCCCATCCTTCAGGTTTCAAGAATTATTGGTCTCAGTGCCCAGCACATATCATTTTGGACATTGCTTAAAGCAAATAATTGTAGGGGGGTTTGCATTCTGCACAACAGCTATGACATCTATAGTCTTTTTAACTCAACACTTCTTTCTTGTACTTTCTTGCTGTGGAGGAAAGCACCAACCTTAAGGGTTCTCCTTCAGCTTACACTTGGTCTAAGAAATTAATCAGAAAAATACTGAGCATCCACACAACTCCCTTTATGAGTAATAGTAATCTGGGCTTTGTTGCTTACCATGCAGAATTTGGCTATTGTTAGCTTACCACGTGGAGCCAGTGCCACTCCCAGAATTTGCCCGGCATTGCTGATGTGGAAAACAGCATAGATTTAAGAAAATACGTATGGAATAGCCAGGTGCAGAACTATATAAGTGCAATTCTAAATGCTTAGCATTTGCACAGTACCACAGGATTCATTCTAGACTAAAATTTGAGTCTCAAAACTGCATATATTAGCCTAATCTCCTTTCAGCTCAGAGTGTCTTTTAGTGGAAATGCCACACAGTTCTTTAGCATAAGACTGTTCTGGCAGCTCAAGAAATAACTACTTTTTTCATTCCAAAGAGAAGAATATTGGACAGACCAAGGGACTGGTAATACACTTGAGTTCCTTTTTTTGTTGGTTGTTTGGGGGTTTTTTTGTAGTCAAGCTTCAAAAAAAAAAAGTCATGGGATGAGGGAACACAGTGGAACAGGGTCCAATCAGCTGTTAATTTCAGTGCCTTTATAGAACGTCATTCTTATTTTAAGTCCTTGTGAATGTGTTTTGTTTTCAGTGGAATTTCACTTTTGACCGTTTTGAAGTGGAACCTGGCCAGATTTACCAAGTGACTGTCTACCACCTGCCCAAACTGGGTGTAGATGGAGGCTACAATTGCAAGTCCCAGTCTTTCACAATGCCTGGTAAGAAATGCTCTAGTTCACTTAAGCCTTGTGTGATGGTGTGTGGACCAGTGTGTTGTCTTTTTTTTTTTTTTTTTCCAGACCAGAACCATGAACTGTGAGTGAGTTTGGCAGTAGGGTGTCAGTATTATATAAGCCTCTTGTCCTTTATGAATATTGCTGTTTAGAAAGTCCATGGTGCTACCTTATCTACAGTACCCTTGTGGTATATAACCAAAATGTCTGTACTGTTTGTGATGCAAGTCATCATCCTTATTTCTGGGATCCTGTATGGAGAAAATCTCCTCTTAGAATGAGGTGCATGTGGAAGGACTAGTCTGAAGAAAAGACCCTTTGATTCTGGTTGATTCCTACATGGAAGATACTTATTTTTTTAAGATGCTGTCAAAGTTTTGGAGTTGGACCTCTGATTTCTGAGAAATTGCATTTGTAGCTTGTCAAGAATTCTCCTACAGCTATGGCTGAAGAGAAATTCACAGTTAAACCTTAAAATTAATGTAGGTGTCTTTCTGAGGGGCTCTTTGAAGATAAGTTACATCTCCTGGATTTTGTTGCTGAGATGTTCATTAGCAGAGCAGGCACAAAGATGCTTTGCCTACATGAATAGGGCTGCAGAGCAATCTTTCATGCTCTCTGCAGACTATCACTGATGGTTTCACTTAATTTGAAATCTTTTGAAATTGCCCCTCTGCTTAGGGAAGCTGGAAGTACAGGCCAGAATTTCCAAATCAGGAGTAAAGTTTAGCTTCTAATAATAAACCTTAGACATGTGAAGTTGGATTTCAAAGGCAGTTAGGTATGATTTACCAGAAACTTGATAGAGTTGAGTGCCTGACCCATTCTTGTGTATGTGAAAATTTTCCTATAACTACAAAGAGATTTTGTTGTTTTCCCCAAAGATGCTGAGCATCTGCAGTGCCCTCTGGCTGCACTGACTATAAGTATTTGGCACTCAACACAGAGCTTGAAAAGTGGTTCATAATTTTCTTCTTAACTTGCTTGTAGCTGTCAACATGACTTTTTTTAGTTATAAAATGGAGAAGTAAGTGGTGTGTAAGTCAGTGCGAGCTGGAAGAGAAGGGACTCTTCAGCCCTCTTATCCTTTCTTATACCCAGTCACTCTAAGATCTTTCTGGCTTTTATCCTCCACTGTTCTTTAGAAACCTAATGCCTTGTGTCAAGTTCATCAGTTGCAGGGAGCTTTGCTAGTTAAACTTACATGTGAAATACAGGGGCACTGTAAATTTTCCATCTTTGAAAGTTGGAAATTTAAGATACGCAATGTTTTATTTCAACCATTTAAGGAGGGAGTTGTTCCTTTTCCTTTGTCCAAACCCTGGAGGAGCAACTCCCTGGAGGAGTTTTTAGGCTGAGACTTCTAAATCCCACATTGCTGCTGAATTTGTAACTCTGGCTTTGGTCCTCCTCTTTGGGACTTTCTTGAGAGTCAATCTGAGCAGGACCAAGCTAAGAGAGTTATAAATGCGGAAGAGTGTTTTGGGGTCAAGAAAGATTCTAGCCTCCTAGTTTCCCTGGGGCAGAATTCTTTTGGAGGAATCTATTGCTGTGGTGCTCTTAGGGTCCAGAGATCAATATGAAACTTTTATTCCACTATGACCCTCTCTGCACAAGTCTGATATTAGCAAGGGTTGTCAAATATCACTGTTATAGTAGGTATTGTATGTTTTCAGTCTTGTCTTATTATCTCTGTTTTGAAGGGAGGAGTGTCACAACAAAAGCACCGTAGCATCAGTGGAGGGGCTACTTTCTATACTGGAAATCATTAGTATTCTGCTGCAGATTGTTGCTGCTGCTTTGGAACAAAGGTCTCTGCTCATCAAGGAAGGCTTGGTTAGGTGTCTGGCTTCTGTGAAGAATACGAATGTTTTTCCTAAATTTAATGTTTCTGACCAGTCACTGATGGTCTTTTTTGCAGACTGTAAAGACTCTCTGATGAAAAGAACCATCCCATGTATAAAGACAGGTAAAAAAAAAAAGAAAAAACAAACCTGTTTGCATCCTGTAGACATGGGTGCTTGGAAATATTTCTGACAGTTGAGAAACTTAGGAATATCTGCACTTCTTCCAGGCAGCTTGTGGGAGCCCAGGATCCAAGGTAAAAGTCTAGATGATACAACTCTGCTTGTGAGCTTTAACCCATGGATGGAGTCAGCCCGATACCAAATTCATGTGGCCAGTTTCCTGAATGAGAAGAAGTGTAAAATGATCACACGGGATTTCACAGAGGTAATTGCCTTCCTAAATTATATCCTCTGTGGTAATTTAGACCAACATTTCTTCAATGGTTGCTAAACAAAGACTTGGAGCCACAATCCAGGAGATGTAACAAACGTACTTGAACAGCAATTTTCAAGGAATTATTTTCAGATTTTTAATTGCTTTGGGAAAGAGGAACTTTATTTTAGAAAACTGGTGGATAAAATATCCCAATGAGTTTTTATAATACATGTCTGTAAACATCTGCAAAGAAAAACAGAATTTGATATTTGACTGTCTGGGCTTTATTACCTTTTTCAATCCAGTACCTGGGGGATAAGGCTACATAAAATGACCAAAATTGAGATGCAGAGTTTCAATAAATCATTGAAGTAGTTTATCAAATGTGATGGCATTGGGGAAGGGGTGTTAATTTTTTTTTTTATAACAGATGTTTCAATCAAACTGAGAATCAGTTCCTGTAGGTCTTACAGCCTGTGGTGGTGTTGAAGTGCAAAGTAAATCCAGAGTGTCTTCTGACATAAGAAATGTTCCCTTTCAGGCATCTGAGGGAGGAGAAATACTGAATAATTGGTACCAATCCCTACCCTTCCTTGCGGGAGGGCAGATATATTGGCATTCAGTTTGTTTAATATTTCTGTTCCTTCCACACTTCAAACCCTTTTTACAGCTCTGATTTGTATTAAGTTCTTAGTGACATGGCTGGTAGAGCTGGTGTGCCTATTTCTCTGGGAGAGGGGAATGTACCTCATTTTGGAGAATGAACCTGCTAATCATAGTAAAGAATATACTTAGATTATCACAATGTTGCTGTTATACAGCAGGTAGCAAGGGCAACTTATTTGTTCTATTGTCAGAAGCAGCAGTGATGGCAGCTGGTTTTTAATTAATCGATGGAAGCTATTTCATGTTTACACATTAAATAACTGAAGGCACTTACATTGTTAAGAAACTGTAAGTTTAAGTTAACACATTTGAAGTTATACAACATACATCCTTAATTGCTTCCTGTTACCTGTGCAACCTTACCCTGCTGTCTTAATTGTATTACCATGTCTGTCACACAGGACACCTGCAGAGATGGTGGCCAGACCATTTATCCGTTTTATTCTCTATAAGCTTCTTGTTACAGGAAAAAAAAATGCAGATATTTCTGCTTCTTTGGACCACTCCATATTTTTATGTCAACTCTCCACCCCACCCACCCTTTCATTCCATTTTCTTCTTTCCCTTATAACTTGCATTTGATTTCTCCAGAGTGGATTGCAACAGCAAGTGAATGTCACAATCAAAATAGAGAAGAACATAAGAGCTTGCTGCAACTATGAAATACAGGTAGGATCTTGCTGTTGTCCCTGTGGTCTTCCTTCACCAACAGTGCAATGACCAGTTTAGGAATGTATACAGGTTTTTGCACAGTGTTTTGCTCTGAGATTGGCTAGTACTTGGTTTCCAGTGTCAGGAAAATAATGATTATGTCTGAAAATAATCTTTTGATGTAGGTATTCTCTGTAGACAGTGTATTTTTTTCCTTAGGATAGAGTACCAAGTCAGAGACTGTGTGTAACCTCAGGAGCTCACTGACTTGTTAATGTATAGTGTAAGAATACTTGATTAATTTTGTTTTCTGAAGGGACATGGGAATTCTCTGTCCTTGTGCTGAAATACAGGGAATGTTGAGGCAGGGGACAGTTAAAGTGGGGAACAAAATTGCTGTTAAGAATAGCTTCTGTTTTCTGAATTTTTCAACTGCAGATTCAACCATACTTTGAGAACTGTGGCACAGACTGTCTGAGACATTCTGCTTTCATCCCATGTTCACCAGCTCCAAGTGAGAACTGCTTTTCTTTAAATTACATTCCCCTTGTCTTACAGAGGAGAGCTGAATTTTTAATGAAACTTTTGTCTTTTGCAGGTACAGACCCATCGGGTAAGAAGTTCTTCCAATACCCTGAAACTTTTTTTCTGCTCTTTTCATGTTACATAAAAAAACAAATGATCCTTGCTGTTGTCAATGTTTAGGGTCAGGGTTGTCTGCCTATAATAGATGCTCTCTGTTAACCTCCCTCCCTCTCCAAAGGGGTAGAATAAGGGAGAGAGACTTATGGATTAGAAAAGAAAGCTAGGACAGATTTAATGAAAATAATAATCATAAAATAGAACATATAAAATTATAGACAAAAACGGTATCAAATCAAACCCCACTGATGGCAGTTATGTCCCTGTCACCACTGATGCTGTGGAGCAGTTACTGGGGAAGTTCCAGACTGGGCCTTGCAGCAGATGGGAACCAGATTTAGGAGCTGGATTCTGGAACTGGATTCGGAAACACGCAGATCAGGATCAAAGGCAGAAGGGACAGAGTCCTCCTTGGTTGCCAGACATTGAAGAAGAGGCTTGACCCTCATGATCCCCCAGCTTTATACTGAATATGACGTGTATGGGATGGAAAAACTGGTTGGTCAGTTTGGGGTCGCCTGGCCTGGCCTCTCCTCCCCGCAGGTGCAGCCTTTCACTTTCTGTACCCCTAAGGTAGCACGCAAGATTTAGCCATGACCTTCACCTGGAAAGTAATCCTTGGTAGTAACTCTAAACATGGGGCATTATTCCTGCTAGAAGCAGATGCAGTCTGTGAAAACGGGCTGCTAACTTCAAAAAGTGAAGTTAGTTAGAAAAGACTGTTCAGCACTTTCACTTTTCAGCTCAGAGTTGTTCTCTTCAGACTCAAACCAGGACACCTGAGAATGACCCAATGGACAGGAAGTGTCCCCTTGTAACACTTGAGTTCAGAATAAACTGTTGTTATTTCACCATGATTTAACAAGGCAAGTATTTGTATGCAGTGTGAACTTCAAAGAGCAATTTTTTTAGAGATACTTCACTTACAGGAAATTTTTTGAGAAACTGTTTTGACAAGGAGAGTCTTAATTTAAAATGCTTTCTGTCACTTTGCTCAGTGTTAAAAATTTGCATAATATAAAGCAGCTTCTGGAGAGAATAGCTTGCATATATGCATTTAGTGAATGTCAAGATAACTCGTGCATAATAATTTGACATCCTTTTTTTGGCTGCAGCAACACCTATAAGGAGCCAGTTTGCCCATGATTATTTAAAAAAAATAAAAGGCAAAACACCTGTAGACTGAAAAAAAAATATATCACCCAAAATGATAACTTTTTAAATTTTTTAAAAGATAGATTACATGAACAGGCAGGACATGGGTGGCATGCCTGTGAAAGCTGGATAAACCCTGCTATTTAGAGGAAGGTTATTGAGCTGTGTTTTCAGTGTGCTGCACATATGGTTTGTTGTGGAGCAAGTTTATGGTGTAGAGCATCATCAGGAAAGCAGGAATTCATTTTGAAAAGTGACTATGTGTTGTAAGGATGGAGCTCTGGGCTACTTGTGGTTTTGGGCAGAGATGGGGTCCTTCTCCCCTGTCCCCTGCTGCTCAAGAAACTTCTGTTCTTTGGTGAAACTCTATTTGTGTAAAACAATGTCTGAGCACTATTTTTATACTGCAGATGATGTGATTATATGGCTCTACTGGTGTATCACTGGGATCTGTGTGTTACTGGTGGGATCAGTCATAGCAGGTGTTATTTGTATGACCAAAAAACGAGCAGGTAAGACTCATACCAGCTAGGAAGAAAAGGTTCAATGCTAAAACTATATTTTTCCTACTTCTGTACCTATTCCCATTGCTGTTGTCTTCCTTGCTGTTCTGATGTCTTGCCACTGAGATAATGCCTATATAAACACCTTTTTCTGTTTTTACATTGTAGGACTTGTAACATCCTAATGCCATCCTCCTAGTTAAGTAAAGCCTTCCATGGGTTATGTTGTCTGCTACTCCATTTTCATGGCACTTCAGAGCTTATGAGAGGAAAAATGAACTTTGTAGTTCAGCCCTTTGTTTCCTGCAGATTGCTACAGATATCTTCCATCTGTTTTTCTCCTGCACTGCCTAAGAGCTTTGCAGAACAGAAGCTTCCTGTTTGTCCAGAATGTAGTTTTTCCCCTGTCCCCAAAAGTCTCTATAAAATTCATGTTTATACTATTTTGAGTTTAAATAATGGTCTTCAATTAAGATAGAAGAAGAAAAACAGGACAACAGGGGCTGACATTGAGTGGGTTGGAAGATTGAGTACTTAAGGACTAACTCATAGTCTTCTGTGCTGCAACCATGAAGCAGTTACTAGACAGAAACTGCAACTTGCTGGGTTTTTTTACCTGAGAGGAGTACTTGGAAATCTTTTGGAAAATGTCTTAACAGCAAAATTAGAGATAAGATGTAGCTAGAGACATTTTAGTTGCCTCTTCAGAAATAGCTATCTTGAAAAAAGCCTCCTCTTAAGGAGAGGTAGCAGAACAATTGGCGGGTCTCTACTTCTGGCCAGATTGGGGGAAGATGGAGAAAATCATTTTGAGTGCATTCCTTCTCTCAAAGGAAGAATGTAGTGAAATTCATAGCAAAATTAGCTACAGAAGAGTCTTCATTCATCTAGTAGATTTAAATTTTTATTTATTAGGCTTCTCCTTGCCCATGACTTTATCCCTGCACAATTAAAGATGATTTCTTTTTTGGAATCTAATCTTTGGACGGTGGTGTCATTTTAGGGTTTAATCTTATTTCATCTTTTCAGAACTGACAGTGATTTTGTCTCTCTTCTAGGACACCGACGAGGGAAATGCAACCATGATGATTTGCAGACGGGTAAGATGTCTTGCCTGTGTATTATCCAGCATGTGTATGTATTCTGTAAGTCTCACACAGTTGTCCAGAAGGGGCCAGTACACTCTCGTGGGCTCCGCTGCTCTCTAGGAGCTTCTCAAAATCAAAAGATAGCCTTAAGATCTTCCTGTTTAGCTAAAAGAAACTTTGTATACAGAATTTGGAATGTCATATTTGCCAGATGGGAGATAATTGCTTTGTAAACTGCTGAGGCTTTTGACCCAGCTGAGGCTGTACTGGTAAAAGAACCTTTGCTATTCATCTAAGCCATAGTAATAGGAGATTGTTTTGAGGTGGGTGCATTCAGCTCTTCAGCAGAGAATATAGCTACATTTGCAAGCCTCTCAAAGCTGGTGTATTACTTTTGCATGATGAAATTCCATGAACCATCCAGACATTGTTATAAATGACAGCTCCACTGTCTGGACTTTCATATTAAATTTCTGCAGTGAGATGTTGTTTGCATATCTTGCCAAAGTCGCTTCAAAACTGGTAGTTGCTAGAACTTTTTTATTACTGTTCTCCTATGTTGATAGCTTCTGGTTTGCACCACCATAACTTCAGGAATGTGGCTGAGACAAATAGTTTTCTGTCTTTCAGCAGCACCAATTACTGACCTTCCTCTGCCACCCTTGAAGTCCCGAAAGGTTTGGATCGTGTACTCTGCTGATCACCTGCTGTATGTGGACGTGGTGCTGAAGTTTGCCGAGTTTCTGATGACGGTCTGTGGCACTGCTGTAGCCTTAGATTTGCTAGAAGATCAACAGATCTCAGAGTTAGGGCCATTACCCTGGCTTACTCGACAGAAAAAGGAAATGGAAGACCTGTCTTCAAAGATCATCATCTTATGTTCACGGGGAACCCAGGCTAAATGGCAGGCCATGCTTGGGAGCGAGCCTGTGTGTCTCAAGCAAGATCAGCAAAAGCCAATGGGAGACCTGTTCACCCCAGCCCTGAATTTGATCCTGCCAGACTTCAAGAAGCCAGCCTGTTTTGGAATGTATATAGTCTGCTATTTTGAGGGAATAAGTAGTGAGAAAGATATACCTGACCTGTTTAATGTCACAGCAAGGTACCGGCTGATGGACAAGTTTGAGGATATTTATTTTCGGATTCAAGACTTGGAGAAGTTTGAACCTGGGCGCATCCATCGAATCCGGGAAATCACAGCTGAAAATTACATTGATACCCCTAGTGGGAGGAAGTTGAAAGAGGCAGTACAAAAGTTCAAGAGCTGGCAGACGGAACACCCAGACTGGTTTGAGAGCCAAACCATCTGCTTGGACAATGATGAAGAGTTGCAGTCCCTAAACAGAGAGAGCCAGGTGGATTCATTGCTAAGTGAACCGGGTGGAATTGTGAAGCACCAGCTGCACCTGCGGGAGCCTGACCCTAACTGCTGTTACGTCATCAACCTTCACATGCACGAAGGTGAAAGCAAAGGCTGTAAACTGCAACCTCAGCTTAATTTGTGTGACAATACGACTTCTCAGACTATGGTCCTTCCTGTGGATGAGGCTCCTCTAGTTCAGGTAGTAGAGCCAGTCTCTTCCATGGAAGGTAGAAATATACTAAGTCATCATGTGCTGAGTAATGAGGACTGTATGGAAGGAGTTCCTCTTCTGGAGACAAGCTCTCCAATGAGGAATAACATCATCCTCCACAATGACTCTGAAGTTTCAGCAATAGATGATCAGAGTCCTGCAAACCTCTCAGGCGAACTGAGACACCATCTGAATGGACTCATGTACTCTCTCTATCATCAGAGTGTTGTTCCTTCAGAGACATCCCTCTGCCAAGAGGAGGCTGATAAGCAACACCAGTTGGTCTTTGATGATCAATGCAAAGACCAAAGACAGTCAGTGCAGTCAGACCAGGGATATATCTCTAGATGTTCTCCTCTGCCTCCCAATGACCTTCTGGAGGAGGAGGAGGAGGAGGAGGAAGATCAGGAAAAAGAGGTGGTTTTCCATGAACTCTCTCCAGAGGTCTTGAACAGTCTGAAGAGCCTCCAGCAGCAGCTCTTTTTCCAGGACATTCAACAGAGCTCTGACTGGAGATATCCAGCTGAGGTCATGGATATTGGTGAATCTCTGGAGGACTGTTAGGCTCCATCTGGGACCTACTCCATGTGAAATACAGAGGTGGAAGATGGTACCATGCACAGTACTGAAACTGCATTTCCAACACCATCCTTATCCTTGTATTATAAATTGCTTACTGGTGGGGTCTTCCTGTCCTGCTAGGAGGCAGGATTCCCCAGTAGACTGGTTATGTTGCTTCCATTCTTTGTGGAGAGAAACAATGAATATTCGCCACCCCTGTGAAAGAACAGGCAGTAGTTCTGTTCCCTGGGGAAATGTATGATATAGAGTCTTCACTGATGGATGGCAGAAAAATTATTATGGCTCGTCCACTTGTGCCTTCAGAGTGCCCTCCAGCCTCTTCTGGTTCTATTGCACTGGATAAAAGTCATGGCCAGCATTTGTAAAATAGGTTTAGATAATGTGGCAAAACTTGCATTGTCATTTTAATACACATTTTGAATACTTTGTAAATACTGTGTTAAAGATGTGTGCCTTTAAACTTCAGCTAGGTTACTGCTGTCTCTACCTGGTTGTTACATGTGTCTGGAGATATTTTCTTTTGCCACTCATTCATTCACTTGCAGCTGCATTTTTGAGGCCATTTGGTTATCAAGTAGAATAACAGAGCAGTACATGGGATAAACTTTTAATTAGGAGTCTCCAGAATTCTGCCCACTTCTCTGCTGGGTGGTATGTGCTTGAAAACCAGCAACAAGAGGAAGGGGGGGGGGAAGAGAATAATGGAGCAAAAACCAGGATTTGGGCTGCTTATACAATTATAAGAATTGTGGTGGAATACAGAATTACCAAATCAGGGAAATCTGGTGTATTCTATAATGCACTGCTGCAGTGCTGTTTGCTCTTGGACATCTCGGCACCAGGAAGACTTGAACTGAAGCTGTAGATAGTGACATGCAATGAAAGAAATGAAAGACTACTTGGGGGGTGGGGAGTGTAGCTTTAGCAGATGCTGTGGTAGAGATTATAATGCTGTTAGGGGAGGCTAAGCTAAAATGAATGCAAGATGTACTTATGCAGGTATAAACTCAAGCACAGGTAGTTCATTTTGAAATACTGACTAGACTAAGAGGTTCTTCTTCCAGGAGCAATTCCATTGTTTTTTTAAAAAAATGGGCTTGATGCACTACAAATATTTTTTTGCCCCACAAGTGGTTGCATGTTGGCCCATGTAGCACTGGCTGGGTAGCAGACTAGTTGAGGCTGGTGTTTACCCTTGTTCGTTACCATGGTTTCCACAGCCCAGCCCACCAGGTAACAGTCTGTGAGATGTAAATACATCCAGGCCTTTCTCCTTTGTCTTCAGACAAGCTTGTAATCTTCATGTCCTTCTAAATTTACTTGGGGAAACAAAAAATCTGAATATAATTTTTCATCTTTTCAAAAATCTGTTATCTCAGAAGATTTGTTGTTTTGACTTGCAACCAATATTGTGTTACGTATATTTTATAATTTTATGTGTTTGTAACTTGTTTTTTGTTCCTTAAAAAAAAGAGAATACTTTTGGATATATTCCCTTAAACACTTCCATGTCCTCCATTCTACCTAATCCTGAGGTTAGTATTTCTTGCAAAAATCTGAGGCAAAACTAAGGGCCAGAACTAAACTTGCTGACAAATGACAGAACATTCCTGCAGAGTGTTGCAGCTGTACCCAGTTGAGCTGGATACAGCTGAGGGCCCTTGTGTGTGGCAGTGGCCCTTCAAAATGGGTGTTGAAGGAAACCAAGTTCTATGCAGGGCTGCTCAGTGAGGCAAGACTGTCACACCAGCTTGCTTTCTCTGCAGCCAGGTGCCTCAGAAGACCAACAGAGACAGTCCCTGCATAGATCCAAACTTAAGACTGGGTGCCACCTTTGTTTCCCATCTACACAGGACCTCACTCAACAGGAGGTAAGCAAGAGGCAGCTGTGGTCTCGATGCTTCTCCAGTGAGAACCCATTTCTCAAATTATGTGAATAATTGTCATTGTGATGATCCCACTTAAAGGTTTTTTATTTTATAGCAATTAACATGTAAATCGGATTATTTTTTCCCATGAGCCTTTTTCAAGTGGTATGAATTCCTATAAATCATTTAAATAGGAAGCTCAAAAGTGTCATCTGGATTTTCTTGTCTTAGTCATTTCCTTCTCAAATAACTCCCTTGGTGTTACAGATTTTAGAAATTGCTTTCACTCACAGTAAGTTTGTTTCAGGGAAAAAATCCAGACTCTCTTATTATAGAATGGTTTGGGTTGGAAGGGACCTTTAAAGGTTATCTTGTTCAACCCCCTTGCCACTGAGCAGGGACATCGTTAACCTTGACTGTTTCCGGGGATGGGGCATCTACCACCTCTCTGGGCAACCTGTGCCAGTGTCTCACCACCATCATGGTAAAAAATGTCTTCCTTATATCTAGTTTAAATCTACCCTCTTGTAGTTTGAAAAAGCTCTTGGAAGAGGCCCTTCTGAAATGTTTGCCCCATCATTCTTCCAGGTGCCCTCTAGAAAGGTTGCAGTAAGATCATAGAATCATAGAAAGTCTGGGTTGGAAGGGACCTCTAGAGGTCATCTAGTCCAACCCTCCTGCTGAGAGCAGGGCGATCTTCAACTAGAGC